>JAPMOQ010045390.1:426372-531160 GCA_026543055.1 Argiope trifasciata
GCACAAAATGAATAGTTCTTCAAAGACTTACAGATTCTGGAGGAATCCCTAATTCAACCATATTCATGATGGAATCGCATATTCCACTCACTAAAGATGACATTGCAACTGTAGTTCCAAGATTTCCTGGTATTTCACATCCCATGAAATGGCTAGACAAAAGTTGAACTGTCCTACAAAAATAGTTTGAAATAAAATAATTCAAAAAATTGTCTTAGATGTTCAATTACAAACATACATTGAATGAATACATCATAACACAAAAACATAAATGTTTTTAAAAATTATATTATTCTACAAAAAAAAAAAAATCAAGGAATGTATATACCAAGTCTTTAAATATGAGATATCATTTTAACAACTCTGGAATAAAATATAAACTGCTAACAAAAGCTACTAATCCCTATAGATAAAAAAATAATAATAATAAGATCCAAGGAGGACGAATCATGTTTTTGTAACAATTTTAATACCTTATTCATTCATACTAGTTTCTGAATTTATGATCAATATTTCATGGAAATTCAATAAATATTAAAAACTCAAATCTAGGAGATTAAAGTCCACCAAAAATGATCAACACATTAAAAAATTTACAGGAAAACTCGATACATGCAATAAAAAATATAAAAAAATCCCCCTCCCAACCCCATTCATACACTAGAATGGAACTACATTTTGAACAAATTTTCATTTGAGGACTTTAAAAGTTCCAATACATTTAATTTTATAAATTAATATAAAATAGATTTTTTCCCTATGATTGAGTCATTGACATATAAAAGAACACATCATGTGACATCAGTTTGTATTGTTAAAGTACAACTGAAGTAACAGAAACAAATTTCAAACTGCAGAATCAGCATATGGTGAAATAATCATTAAAGTTATTTTAAAACTCATGTATTTCTATTTAATTGCAACTGGTAAATATGAGTTTTTGTACATTTTTGTAAATTGGTCACAAATATCTTAATTGTTGAGCTATAATTTTTTATAGCATTAAAAAATCAAGAAAATTCTCTGAAGTTGCTGACTTTCCTTATTTCTAATGATTCTTTAGATTTTTGCTGAAATAAAATGTTCTTTTTCTAAAATCTGAGATCTTATTGTTTAACACATGGGAATGAAATTTAAGTCACATGATTAAACAATATATTTCCAGATTTTAATTTTTTTTTAAAAAAATTAGTCTTTATTTATTTGTTTTATGCAAGCTTCATATTGTAACATTTAGTTAATTGTCTTAAACTTTCTTTTTCATAATTAGCAACTCATAGCTTTCTTTTATATAATTTATCAAATTTTTGAATCATGCCTCCCAAGAAACATTTTTTAAATACATCTTCAGCTTAAAAAAGAATGAAAACTTAAAACAGAAACATAAAAGATATTGAGCATATGATGAAAGAAAGACATACGCATTGCACAAGAGAGATAAGCCAAAATTACTAGCAAATGCTTTAAAAAAATATGCATGGCAAGAAAATGGAGAGCAACAAAATATAGTCTTGTCTGAAAGTAGAAAGCAGGCTATCCTACATCTTGAATATTATTCTCTGAAGCATGAGTATGTGTGACTAATTCCAACTGTGCTTTTGGATCTGACAACACAGTGTATGTAGATTGATATTGAATATTTGTTCAACCTGCACTAGTTGGCAGTGATTAAAAAAGGGAAGAGTCAGCATACATTGTGGAATATTAAATAAATGCTATTGCTTTTACTCATAATTACCTGAATCTTAAAAAACCATTTACAGGCAAAGTTTGAAAATTTTATTCCAAAAATAAAAAATTTATTCAAATCAGATTTATGCTTGTTAGACAAGTAAGACACAATATTATTGGGAAGCATGAAAGACTCAATAATGTTACCAGCTTGTTAACTTATAAACTAAAATATGAAGTAGGGTGAAAAAAACTTTTATCAAGCTATATTTCATCATAACAGTAAATGCACTGAATTTTGATTAAAGAATTACAATTTCTTACAATGTTTAAATGTGGCTTAAAGTGATTTGGTTAATTTGTTTTTTTAATATGCTTATTGTAATTAATGCAATTATAATTAATAAAAGTTTCAGCTGTCGAATAATATAATTATAACACTAATGAATATATCAATTGTGCATTAATGTAACACATAAACATGTTAGTTATTCTCATCATAACATACCAGTTATCTGTATCTGCAACAATGCATAAAGCTTCCGAGGCAGGTTCACCCAATATATGAATCTATATTAATTAAAACAATATTTATTATAAGAAGCATATAAATTCAAAACACAAGACAAATTTTATTGTCAACCAAATAATGCATATTAATATCCTAATAATAATACTGCGATTTACCTGGGTTTTCCGAAGAAGATCCCTTTGAATTTCATCTTCTCGAATTGATCCACATATGCCTTGCAAGCAGAAATCTGATAAATAATGATCTGAAACTTCTGCCATAAGTGACCAGCCTAAACTCTTGTAAGGAGATGGCTCCATATCTTCTCCGAGTTGCTGAAGCCTGCAAAATGCTTGCCATTACTACAATGTTTTTTGCATACAAATTTAAGACTATTTTAATTATTTTTAAGGCAGTTTAAAATATGATGATAGAGTGCATTACAATCAGTTAATAATAAAAATAGTCGAGCATGAAATTTATATCTAGATTACAAAATGTTTTTGAATTTGACTTTTTAAAATAATTAAAATAAGAAATAAAACTATAAAATAAAATGTATAATTTGATATTTTGGAAATTCATTAATTATAAAACAATATTTCAAATATATAATTATTCATTTTTCATCACAACTATGCACCATAGTAACATAAAGAGCACAAACATACAACTTTTTTTCAAAACCATAAAATATACGTTAGAATGTACAGAGATGTACCAGGTACAGTAAATATCATTATATAGCAAAAGGGCTAATGTTCTTTTAAATCTCCAAGCATTGAGTTTATTTTCCTTCAATTTTAAAATATTCTATACTTTTGTCAGCATTGCTTTCTTGGCTAATTTTTCACTTCACTTCTCCAATTTTTCATCACTACTTTGGAACTATCTTTATATTCAATTCCTCAAAAAAAGTATTTCTTTTTTCAATGATGAATATCATTTTCTGTCAATGCCTTTTTATCTTAAGCAAGATAAGTCAATTTTGTTTTAAACCTACAACAGATAATTTTGACTATTTTCAAAATTTTAAGGCAATTTGAATTATCGAAATATTTTAAATATTAAATTATAATTTATTATATGCAAAAAAAAAAAAAAAATTGTTCTTTCATATATTTTGACCTTTATCATACATGTTGTATGATGAATGTCATTTTTTTTAACATATCACAATTATAAATTGTTTGTCAACCACATGTTGAAAAGCTGAGAGCTAGAAGACTTGTCAGTTAAAATAGAAGATTTTATTAGCACATCATTTCATCTTAAAATAATAATTTTCAGGAAAAAAAAAAAGTCAAAATACAATTATTAGTTATTAATATAAAATTATCAAATTCTGCATTAAAACATAGTCAGCACAATAGAAATCACGAGTTCATATTCTAATTTAGAGCTATGAATGGATTCACTTCACAAAAAAGTTCCTTTTAGAAGTATAAAAATACTCACCCTGGAAGGGACATTCCATCACATCCTTCTGGACACCAGTTTTCCAGTCGCTTCAGCATCTCACTCAAGTGGTTGTCACGACTTGGACTGTGCGGTTCTTCCATACTGTGGTAACCTTCTTCAATAGATTCACACTCTTTCACTTTGGAACAGGAAAGTGTAGTATCTTTGGTACATAAAATGCTACAATGCTGATCATCAGCAGAAAGATGATCTTTGCTACTAGAGTCTGAATTTGATTTAGAAGATCGACAAACACAGTTCTGGTCATCTTTTGCACAAGCCGTTCTTGTTGAAGGATTATTCTCTTTTCCTTCTTTCATGGCACACATACTAGAGTTTGTATTTCCAATCTCCAAGCAACAGTTTGAAGGCTGCTCTTTAAGAGCTTGGCGCTTTAAAGGATTTATGGCCTCCATTTTCTCTTCAAGGCTCATGTAGCCCAAACTGTCCAATACAGAAGGCTTTACTGACTCATGGGGGCCATTAGGAACTAATACAGAAAGGGTAGTAATACTAGGATTTTCCTCTGGAGTCCTATCCTCAGTTGGAGTTATGGTTAGGTCACAGGTATCTTTAGAGGAATGGGAGGCACAATCGGCATCAAGGGAGACAACATTTGTTTGAGGTAAAAGCAAGTTTTGTGGAAGACAAACTTCAGAAGCTATTGTAGGAGGAGAGAGTTTCTCAGTTGTGGTGCTACAACTGCTAGCAGATGATATTGTGACTTTGGTGTCAGTCTTCAAGGCATTGCAAGACACTGGAAGAGTTGGCGACCTTCAAAGAAATAAATATTATATAACATAATGAATATTATCACATATTAAAACTGCAATATATAGATGCAGAGATTTAATTAGTGGCCATTACTATTCCACATTTAGTTTTATTTTATTGTAATAAATGGCACCAGAGATTCTACTAGCACCCTTGATCCAAAGTCTAAGACGCATGGCATCAAGTTTCAGAAAGCTGAACTGTGAGCATCACTTGACAGACAGAGAGAGAGAGAATGAGGGTCATTTGTTTCAAATCATCATTGCTTAATATGCAACGGTGGCACATAAGTTTTGCCATGGAACACTAGATTATGCTTCATCCTTGGTGTCACCTACAGGTTATACTTTTTCCTCTATTGTAAATAGCCTGTCCTGTACTAATTCTTAATGTCTATTCTTTATTCTTTGCTGTAAATAAATTTACTGTTTTCATTTAAAAGCTTCTCTTTAATAAGTGATCCTAGACATTGATCTAAATGCAGTTGAATGGGCATTTTGTCCCATTCATTCTTACATAGATATACAAGTTATATTATCTAAAACATTCCTCTGCCTATTCAAAATATTAAGATATTGTATCCATCATAGATATAAAATAAAACAGACTCTAAATTAACTTTATTCATAATAAAGTTCTCTGCATTATACTTGTTGTTCTAAATACTGGATTAAGTAAGAGAAAACTTCAAAGTACCTAAAATAAATCTTTTTTTAGAAGTTGAAGGTGAGTTGGATAAACATCAAGAATTCCAACAGATAAATAAAGATAAGTGTAACAAAAATAAGAAAAATGACAGAGAGAGAAGGGAAGGAAGAAAATGGCATGAAAGAAATAAAGCAGAAAAGGCTTTAGACACATGAAGTAAGAAAGTTAAAACAGCTGATACTGCCAACTAAGTTTGAAACAAGTTAAAAGTGTTCAATCAATTTCCAGATTATAATAGAAACAGTTTAACAGCTCCTGGAAGTTTTAGTTATGCTTCCTACCTCCTTGTAACATAAGAATTTAAATTTAACTCCTGAAAAATTAGGATCATCCACAAAAATAAGAAAATTCCCAGAAAAATCAAGATTAGCAATTATACAATTTTAAAACATTACTCTTTCACATTTAAAAAACAGATTCCTTCCATACTTTTTATTAGAAACTCCTTGGCTTCTTTACATACATATTATTAAAAATAAACTGCATCTTCACTTGACTTTCATGTTCTTGATAAATTATATATTAAATAACACACACATACAATTTAATCAAAAATGTAATAAACCAAATTGCTGATAGTTTATAAAAACTTGTGAATTAATTAAAATACCTATGTTTGTAATCAAATTTTCAAATAAATAATAGTTGACAGTTTAATTATTTTAAAATTAGTCTTATGATACTCATGGACATCTTGGTCAATTTAAAAAATCCAAAAAATTTTATGTGCAATGAAAAAAAAAAAAAAAAAAAAAAAAGGAAAAACAGATACCTAGAAAAATAATTTACAAGCATATGATATCCTGATTAATACAAAAACAATCCACATGAAGAGCATACCATCTGAATTTTTAAATTACACTAAATGGTACAGGCTATATAAATAGAAGTATTTTAAATAAGTTAGATACTGAGTCAGAAGTTCTATTTTTATAGCAGAAGGAAAAAAAAAACAGTCTAAATAATGTTGCAGTACTGCATTTCATATTTTAGTTGGGATTACTCACCTAGCACTGATATAATGATTCTCAGAGCTAAATTCTTCTGCTCTATCGAATTCCTTTTGGCAGATGTCACTACAACGAATGAAATAGCTGAGGACTCTTAAAAAATTTTGGACTACTTCTCTCCTTTGCCCTCTTATAACAGTTTTTGTCAGCCGAAGTGGAACCCCAAGAGCTCCATACAAATCACTAAAAGTAAATTATATTTTAGATTTTCAATAAATTTTAAGAGTGAAGAAATGCATAAGTAGTTATAATTTAAAAAATATATTAATTTGATATCTTTTTTTTAATTAAAAGAGTTTGTTACGAATTGATGTTAAACCTCCTCCATACACTCCACAGTAACAATACTGTTAAATAAATAATGAAATTTGGTATTTACATATTAAGCTAAAAAAATTATATAAAATTTCTAAAAACTATGAATTTGTTCTCTCTTTGAAATTTCATCACCATGGAAATAAACCATTAAAATAAAAGTTCCTATACTGAGCTAACATATCTATATTTATCATAAAATATTCATCACAACATTCAACTGAATGAATTATGAATTCCCTACATGATAATATATAAAACAGTTAGTTAGTGTTTGGATAGTATAATTTAAAATCTTACCTTAACTGCACCCACAGGGGATTATAAGGCCTTGACTTAGCTAGCAAATCCACCTAGAAATAAAATACAGACATTTAAATTTCACACAGTTAGCCTTCATAGTGTCAAAATACAGATCTGTAAATATATAATTTGTCAAATAAATATGGTCTGCTTACACTGAACTAGCAACTAAAACATGATTAAAATAAAACATGAAAAACTCAAAATGCTATTCTTTATTTATAGTTTAATGCACACTTGCATACATATTACAATATTTGTAAACATTTTTATATATTGCATATATACTATTCTTCATTAATAGTTAAAGACACAATGCTTCCATATATATTGCAAAAATAAAATCAGCTGAATTTATAGTATTAGCAGTTTGTAATTAAAAGCACTACATTTCAGAACATGATGTGCAGTAGAAGATCATACAAACATTTACATTCTATACTCTAAATCAGTGATTCCCAAAGTGGTCTATATCGACCCCTAGGGGTCTATGACAACCTGCAAGGGGTCTACGTCAGCGAAAAAAAAATTTGGGGATCCACAAGATGAAAATGGGGATCCACGATAGTAAATCTCAACACATACACTGATAGTACCTATTTACTCACATCATACTATCTTATAATATCAAAACATTTACATTATTCATTACATTAGAGGAACTGACAGAACTAAGAACAAACGAAGAACTTAAGGTTCAGTTTAAAAACGGATATCAGCAATTCTGGCTTCTTTGCAACATACCCATTACTTATCCCGTATTATGGAATATAGCGAGGAAATTTTTAATCTCCTTTCCATCATCATACCTAGTGGAAAAGGGGTTTAGCGCTGTTACTAATCTCTTAACGAATAAAAGAAACAGACTGGACATCATTAGCCGAGGAGATTTAAGATTAACCCTTACAAAATTGACGCCAAATGTTGATAATTTATTGTTAAAGCATCAGGCTCATCCTTCTCATTAAAAATATTGACTTTTTGCTTATGTTAGTTTATTTTATGTTTATTTCATGTTACATAGATTTTACATAACAGATACGAAATTTTATTTTGAGTAGTATAAATTTAAATTCAGTTAATAAATGTATAAATTAACATGTGTTTTTACTTTAAGTTTTTAACAGTAAATTTCACTACAGTTAGAAATTTACAGGAAATCAATATCAGGTAAGTAGGGGGTCTGTTCAATACGGAAAAACATGGCAAGGGGTCTACGACACAAAAAAGTTTGGGAAACTCTGCTCTAAACCTTCCTTCATTTCTCATTCAACTCGCAGCTGCTTACTTCTCTTTTCCAATCTTAGGATGGCAATTAATCTGCTGATCATGAATGAAGGTCCAGTACTGGAATTTGTGTACTCATAATAATAAAATGATGAACATATAACTGCAGCTATGTTACAGAAATATTTATTGGAAATAAATTAATTTTTGTGTTAAATTTTCTCCTTGGAATTTTTCTGTATAATCAGAGGAGGGAAAAAGTGGCATTACTGAAAATAATATATTTAATTAAAAAATATTTACCCAGTATGGTACATGCTTATGACTGGACTGAGTAGACTGTATTTTAGAGTCTGTAGGAATAACAGAAGGAACCCATGACAAGTGATGAGTAAGTACAGCTGTTAACAGAGTACTTACAAAGCTAAAATATTTAAAATAAATAAGGTATTACAAAATTTACATTTGCTCTAAATAAAAAGATAGAATTCAGAAAGAGGGGGGGGGGGGTCATGAAATTCATTAACAAATAGAATATTTCTTAGCAGAATTAATAAGACACAAAACAGAAGACTTTACATATTAGACTAAAAAATAGGGTTAAAACAAATTTGTGTTTTAAAGTCATATAAAATATATAGTTTAGATATATAAATGTATTAGAATTTTCCTATTCCTTCCGGTTTAAATGAAAGCTTTAATATAACAGAAGATCAACTATTTAAACAATCTTCAATGCAATAATCTAAATATTACTTGATTTTTCAAATATGATAAACTAATTTTTTTAAAAAGGGGGGGAAGAGAGAAATGGGAAAAATGGTTATATTTCATGCATTATGCAGATTAAATAAAAGTAGAATAAAATAAACATTCTTTTTAAATTTGATCAAATATAAACAACATTCAACATGAAGCATAAACACTTACAAATTTGTTTCCTTTTTATCAAACTGCCTCAAAAGTTTAGAGAATCTCTCCAAGAATGCATAACTTAAATGACGATGATTATGAGATGAGATTATGGTAAGCCACTCTGGTTTCTGCAAGCGAGGTGCAGTGAACAAATCATGTAAGCATCTTTGGAATAGTTTAGAGCCCTGTAATAAATACAAATATAATAATTAGTAAAAAGCTTAATCTTTATAGAAGTGCCTCAGATCTATAACAAATGAAATATAAAACTTACTTCAAACATTAAATGCACAAAAATTCTTCGATTAATATATCCTCGGATAACTGTGTCTTTTAGTTCCATTAAATGACCTTCAATTAACGATATGTGAGTGAAGAAGAAATCAGTGAAATGCCTAAAATGATTACAAATATTTCATTTGAGTAAAATAAATCGTCTGAAGCCCTATTGTTCTACATTAAACTTTTATTTAAAAAATCAATTTTTCTATAAAATTGAATAGCAAAGATTACTTCTTAACAAAATATTTGTATTGATAAATTGAAATAAGTAGCCCACATCAAAAACTAGAACAATGAAACATAAAGAATATTATACAAGCTCCAAAATAAAATACTGTTTTAACCATAAAAAAAAACACATAATAAATTATAATATAAAGCATATAGAGAATAAAAAAGGGGAGATTCATATAAAAGAATATAAGTCCATGAGCAATACCAATACTTCATAGAATATTTTGCCATTTTGCCCTTACAAATTAATCATCTTTACTTATAAGGTATTCTAAGGTTCATTAAACATAGAAATGCCTAAAACTTACTTGTTTTCAGAGCTGTTTTCATCTTCTTTCAAATTAATAACAATAGACAATCCAAGCTTGATCCTCTCTTGTTTATGCCTTTGATTTCCTGATGTACCATACTAAATACAAGAGAATTCAGTATTATAAATAAATAGTTTTTAAAATAACTTTTTTTAAATACATATTATAAAAAAACTGATTACACAATCAAAAAAGAACCTTAGATAAACTAAAAAGTCTAGAATCAATGAAAAAGAAATATTTTGATAATAAGGAAGTAAGATCTTCAATAGTAAGGAAAATGAATATGTATCCATATTTATCTGTGAAACTTTTTAAATTATCAAAACCAAAATTTTGCCAATTTGGCACAGATGTATTTTATAGGTGACAACATACACTTCACTAACCTACTTTTTTTTTTTTTTTTTTTCATCCCTTTCCCCCAACTTGATTTCACACAGGATTTTCTCCTTTTTCTAGATTACATTTCTCTTTCATTTAACAGAATAAATCAACTTTTAAATATTGCCTTTTTAAAAATAAAAAATAAATTTATTTTTTTTTAATATTAAATGACTGAAAAAATATGCTTAATTTTTTCACATATTTCTAATTGTTTCAAACATTATGATGACTACTTAAGGCCTGTAAAATCAAGTTTACCAGATTTAACTTGTTATTTTATTTAATTGATGAACGAAGAAATTATTTTCTAGCACTGGCTATAAATCAGAACTACCTTTTTAAACAAAACTGGCAATTACTTTTAATGCTTTTACTTACTGCAGACTTTTAATTTCATTGTATTTAAGCCCTTGTCTTGTTATCTCCTTTCAGACATAATAATTACAAAGAAGTAAAATTAAATTTTTAATCTTTATGAAATTCCAACATTTAACATTTTTTCAACATTCATTTCATTTAACATTTTAACCAACATTCCAACATTTTTTTTTTTTTTAAATATGCTCTTTAAAATTTTTTTTTTCCTAGACCTTTTTACATATAATCTCAGTTTTAAAAAAATTTCTAGACACTCTATTATTTTTATTTTAAAAATTAACAAACATATGAACACTTTTATAGAATGTTACTCTTGTTTATTGTTAAATATGATTGCACTTAAGACATTTAGATAAACATATTGCTTTACATGTACTCCAAAAGCACACCTTGAAAGATATAGTCTAAGTAAATTGCAGTTTTCATAAAATTCATAGTGATACTTTTAATCAAACAATAAAGATAGCTTTAGATATTAATAATTTTACAATTAGAAAAAAATAATTCCAGGACATTAATTTCTTAAATAAAAATTAAAAACTTCAACAAAAAATAAAAAAACATTGAAATGGAAAACATTTTTGCTATGAATTTGATGCACACACAAAATAAATCAGAAATGCTGAGGTTATAAAGGATTAACTGAAACAATACTTACAACTGGTTCATTAGGTGTCATTTCATGAGATTTTGATAAACCCATTTCTATACTAGTTGCTTTGTTCCTTAAAATCCGCCTTTGCAAACTGTTATAACTACTGGAACGTGGAAGACCTCCTGTGGGACGCTCAGGAGAAAGATGAGTTGTAGGAAGACTGCTATGACCGTCATGAGATTGGAGGGAATCTAGAAGGAAAAACATTCAAGTTTAGTTTAGTTAAGTTATATTAATGTCCAGTAGTAAAGCACAGCATTTAAGAACAACTGATAATATTTAAGCATTTGCTAAATTTTAAACAAAAAAAAGTTATAATTTTCATTACCTGAATCACTATCCCTTGATTCAATATAATGACCAGATAAACGACTAGGTACATTGACAGGAACACTATGAGCTAATTGAGAAGATAAAATGCAAGAAATTAATTAATTGTCATTGAACAAATGCCATTACATAAAAAATTTCAAAAATGCCATTACAAGTAAAAGTATTTACCTAAATGATCATTTTTTTCTGCAGATTTGTCAATATTTACTTCAACAGATGAATTCCAAGTTCCAGATTCTTCAGTTTCATTGTCACTAAATATAGAACAAAATAAATTAATGCAATTAGTTAATAGAAAAAATTCTTTATCTAAAATTTACTATTACTAATTGCAAAATTATTTATCTTAAATTCTATCGATCTAAAACTTCATACAAAGAAAATTCTTTTAAAATGCAGAAAATTCCAAAATTATTTACAAGACACTTAAATGAAAATTAGTCAGAATTACATTTGTCACCCCTTAAATATCAATACTTTTGCAAATATTCTTGTTGCGTGTTAAAAAAATCTTCACATAAAATATAATTCAAATTGCCCACGCAAGCCTTTCAAACATGTAATATTCAGACACAATTAGAAATTACAAAATAGACAAAAAACTAAAATATCAACATCAGGAGAAGAAAATTGCTCAAGGACAATTCTTTGGACTGTTTTTCATCTACTGTTATTTTTTTAATATATTCATTAACAAGAAAATTTAAAACATTAATTGAGTTTAAGAATATTTGATTTCCCCCCGCCCTCCTTCTAAAGGAAAATAAACGTCGAGTTGAATTTATTACCATGATGAAAAATTAAGCATACTTTAAAAGTGAAAAAATTGTCTACAAACTAACAATACCAGAAATGATGGTTTTTCTAAAAAGTATATCTTAGCATTTTAACTGAGCAAATAAAATGGTACAATTAAATATGCTACGATCTAAAGTCATTATGGCAATTTAAGTGAAAACAATACCAACCCATTTCGAGAACTTGGAGGAAGAAGAGGTGCAGGAAAGACAACACTAAGCATTATCTGTGATGGTGACCTGTTAAAAAAAATAATCTTTGAACTGAAAAGAAATTACATAATGGTGGGAAAGAAAACACCAAATGAAACTGAAATATAGTTATATAATTTTTAGAATTCCGATTCAAACTTACATTCATTTCCAATTGTAGCAAACACATAGAAACTGACATTTTAAAAGCATTTTTACATGGCCAATAATTTACCTATTGATTTAATTTATCAAATAACTATTGAAAAAACTTCAAAGAACTTTAGTTTTTCAGTAATTGTATTTTAGTGTAATAATTGTATTGTATAAAAAAGCAGCAAGTTCTAATAATATATTATATATTATATATATTTCTTTGAAGAATTATGATTTTTCCTCACAAATATTAAAATAAATTTAGGATTATCATCTAATCTTTTAAAAATATAACACTAAAAGTAAGAAATAAAAAAAAATTAAGATAAATTTATTGTTGAATTTTAAAAAAAGTTGAAAAGTATATTACAAATAAAAAGCATCATAATGCGTTATTACCTAATAGTATGAATTTTCATTGTAGTACCATGATAAGATATGGATACAGCCCCAAAGATCATTTCTCTCAAGAGTGATTGATCTGGATTAGATTTGTGCCACTATAAAACAAAGAGAAAAGTTTAGAATTTGCGTTTCAGAAAACAATTTTAAAAACAAACAAATAAAAAAAACTTTGCATTTGTTAATGCCTAGTTTAAAAAATAAATAAACAAGAATATTTTTTTATTACATTGAAAAAACTATAATTAAAATTTCAAAATGTACAATAACAGCACTTGAAGTTCCTGATTAATTTTATCACAATAATCAATATTTATAAATACACATAAAAAAGGAAAAAAAAACTTACTTCATAAACATATTCTCTGCTTTGGTTCTCATTTAACTTAAATGATTTTTCAATGCTACTTTCTTGCCTTCTCCTGACATTGGCTCCAGTAGGAGGCTTCCCAAGGGAGGGGGATGCCAAAGGATCCCGCTTCCGTACTGCCTTTGAATCAAATAAAAGTTTCCTGTCCTGCCCATTGACTTCTCGAAATAGTAGAACACGGACTTGATTGGCACTATCAAATTCTGGAGGCTTAACCCTAAAAGCAAAGTCAAAATTTAACCAAATGGGAAAAATATATAACTAAATTCCAAACCAAAATAATTTATGAATTACTAACATAAATTGCCGTTTTAAATTACAGATTACTAATAAAAAGCAATAATATTTTTAGCATGGATTTTGAACTAAGCATCAGATTATGGCTACAATGCTGATAGGAATGTATGAAGGTAGGTTAAAAAATTTAAATAACCTGGTTACCTAAATAAATTGGCAAAAGTAGAAATTCTATAACTTATTAAAAAAATCACAATATTAACACTTTTCCACTAGACTGATGACAACATTTGAAATTTATTGATTTAGTAAATTTGCCAAGTGACAGATTCCTATCAGCTTTATGATGTTCACATTTGTCGTACAATATTTATAAACTTCAGCATCTATTTAAATAACATTGTTTACAAAAATAGATACTGTACACAATCATTATTTATGATATATTTTTTATATATTTACCACGATAAAAAAATTACCTAAATATATGATTACATTTTAATTTAAAAATGAAATGAAAAGTTAAACCACATTGAACTGTTTATAAAAAGATTAAAAAGAATCTACAAGTGCAAAATGCTTAGATTTTCTAGTAAGGCAAATTTTTGTATTCTTAAAATAAACAAAATAAAGTGACAATGCACTTTATGTTTTAATTACAATGGAATCTAAATATGGTGCGATATGAAATGGTAAATTATCTTCTTTTTACATTATACGTTCTTCAAGAACAACATTCTGCAATACTAGCTGATTAAAAAGATGCGAATCTTTAAAATGCAAATTTAATTTCCAAAGGTTTAAAATTAGAAAGTTCAAATTTTACAGCTTATTTAGCTTATAAAATCATTTCTATTAAAACACCCTTCCTATTTTTAAAATAATTTTTATAAGCAGTAGAAATGGTTCAATATGATTTTGTAAAAATCTGAGAATTTAAAATATGGCTTTACTAATGAAATATTTACTAGAAAGTTGATTTCTAAATTTTCAGTAGCAAGCATTGAATAGTGCATATTCCTATTTTTATTTTTTTTATTTTTTTTAGTGATAATTATTTAAATCTAAATCTTTAAAACTAGTATCACCTTAAAATGTAACTATTAAAAATTAAGATTTCAAAAGAATAAATATTTTAAATCACTTTTTCCTAAAAGTTTCCATTATAAGGGCAAAATTTTACGTTAAAATTATTCTATACAGACATATATTTTCAAAAATACACTTTTCCCCAAAATTGAATTCAATTAATATTAAAAACTCGTGAAACCTCCCGCTTTGTATTAAGATACAGTTAAATTTTTATATGTTTAAATGAACATGCAATCTAAATGATTACTATTTATAAAACCTATATTACACTTCAAAAAATCAACATTATAAAAACAGAAGTTCAATTCATTCTAACAATTTAGGTAACCAGAATTTAAATCGATTGTCTTTAATAAAATCTGTCTAAACATTTAGTCGCATAACCTATAATTCCCAACCTCTTTTCAAAAACAATTCAGCATAAAGGAAATAGTTCTCTTATAAAAAAACTAATCCAAGTTCTTTTTCTTTTCTTTTTTTTTTTAAAAAAAAAGCTTGCTCATTTAATATGAAAGAATGCATAGAAATCGATTCTCGATAAAAGATGCCATGTATGAAATAAAATAAAAACTTATAAGCTAATTGCATCTTTCTAAGATAGAATAAGTCTATAGTGTAATGCAGTAAGAAATTGGAAACCATTCACGATTTCAAAACAGACATCATTTCATTCATAATAACCTATTACATTCATTAAAGATATCATTCATGTATTCTTTTTGCAGCCGGAAATCTCAAAACAAGAAGAAGAAAGCTAACTCTATACCTATTTATTCTAGTATTGAAGGAATACATTAAAAGACCTTCACCTGATAACGGCTGTCAAAGACATTATAACCGTTGGAGGAAAAAAAAAATGATAATAAGGGAAGAAGTAGGTTTAGATATAGCTAAGGGCAGATTACGATATTCGAAATAAAGTTGAAATCAAATGATGGATCGACATAAATCGGTGCAAAATGAGAAGAAAACATTTTCATGATGACCCCACACGAAACAGTTGTTCATGGAACAGGACAAGGTTTCAAAACCAACCAGCACTTAAATAGGTCATGCAATTTTTTTTTTTTTTTTTGAAAAGGAAATACCAGTTATGACGTAAACAGACATTGGTCAATCGGTTCTTAACAGGACTCGTTTTAACTAAAACTGACCAACAACTAAGTTGAACACATCAGTAACAAAACAGAAACTGTGAGTTACAAGTTAATTTTACATCCACACACACAAAAATCCAAACAATGTCTAATATTAAATAAATGTTAAGAGTCAAATGATAAACAGATACCAACTCGCCCTTCCCGGAAGTCCTATTACATAATCAGCAGAACAGAGAGAATGTTTATTAAACTAAAGCATTTTGAAGAATGAAGAAAACTTAGATAAGCTTTAGTTTAAATGAACTTCTGTTTAAACTATACCGTATAACAAAACCGCTTAACTTTTAAAGAAAATTTGGTAAGCAACTTATGTTCGAAATATTAGACTATAATATTATATCAAATTAATTTAATAAATCAGCTAATAACGTTACTTTCCAAAAGATATTTTTTAAAAAAATGAAGGGAAAAACATTATTGCTCGAATTCATGTTAATATTAAATGTCAATATTTGCTTTGAAGTAACCTAGATGCCATCATAAAGAAAAATAACTGCATCCTCCATCGAATTAATTTAGGAAAATAAATCAATGCAACATAAAGCAAATTTTGATTATCGACACCTAAAATCTATATACAGCTATTAAGCAGCTTAAAGCGGTTCAGCTACTTGTAAGCAAATAAGACTTAATACCGTTAAATGTCTGATTCTTTTCAATACACACTTAACGAATGGGAATTTCTGAATTGTAAAATGTGGTCACACAGCAAAGGCCCCCCCCCTTGAATCACATGGAAGACCGAAAATAACATCTTGCATGCACAATATAATTAGATTGCGCCATTTTAATTCGGATCCAACTTCTTTCTTCAATTCTGATCCCAATTCATGAATGATCTCTTTCTATTCCAAAGCCAATTTCTTTATGATAGCTCAAACCCAAAGTAAAAAAAGAATTCCATTCCTATTTCTAATTCAGAACAAAAAGTTTAATAAATGAATTCTTCTGTTTTTATAAACTAAGTCAAAAATATTTTGAAATTACTAAGGAGACCTTAAAATTTTTTTAAGGATATTCGAACCTCTAACAAAAAATAATGTAGAATAATATTGTTTTCAGTTTTGATTTGTTTATAATTATTAAAATTTAAACTACAAATTATAAATTTATATAAAATAAATAATGCGTGCCAAAAAAATGTTATATCGTCACAACATGCAAATACAAAGGTAATAGTTAAAACAATGGAAAGTTTTATAGTGAAATATATTTAAATATTCTTTAAAAATTTACAGAAATAAAGTTGGTAGCGATAAATTGAAAAGCAAACAATTAAAAATTGTTTTTGCACAGTATTACGCTTTGAAGTTACGGAGAATAAATATAAAATGTTTTTTTAATTAAAAATTTTGAAAAGTATTTTATCAAATAACACAGACACACAAGTTAACACTGACAACAGCAAACTAATTAGTGCCAAATTTAGTACCTTTTGAATAATGGTACATTATCTATAACGTTTTGAATCATGCATTTTGTAAGCAGCAATTTACAAATAGCAAACAACTCAGAAATATTTTATTAAAATTATGTACCGAATACATTGAAAATAATTACATCTAGAAACCATTTCAAAAATTGTATGACCAAATCACAAACATGAGAAACCATTTTAAATAAGAAACTTAAGTCAAAATCTTAGAATTTCAGCGGGTATATCAGGGGACACCAGAAATTTCATATACGCTTATATTTATCAGCAAAATCATTGATCACCAAAAAGGTTAGCCTTTTTCAATAAAAGAACACAAAACTTTCCTTAACATGAAGTTAAATCGAAAAGATATAAAGAAAATTAAATATTGTCGATATTCTTAGTGAAACATCTGGTTTCCAAAGGCGAATAAAATTTAAATAAAACGAAAGATCCACTATTGCATCTAAAACGGAGTTATTAAAATTTGAATATTATTAACTTATAAAGAGGCGCGATTTTAAACCAATTCTTCAATCAGCGCCTAGTTTCTTCAAGGATGATTAGCTTAACACATTCGCTGCCACTGACGCGCCTTGCGTTACAAATAATATGTAATTGCACCAAACCATCTACGTAATTAGATGACACCTTATTTACTACAGTCAAAATATAGCGAAGAAGGGGTCATCTAATTAGATAGATGGTCCTGATATCTAGCATGGGTAGTGATAGCGAAGGTGTTAAGATTATGATAATATAAGTTGTTCTAAAATTGCAATACTCAAAATATCATAATTCGGTCAGATTTAATAACAAAACATAGACACTTAAATAAAAATATTTAAAGTTGGAATGTTAAGAATATTTCGCAGAATGTTTCTTCAGAACTAAAAGCGTAGTAGGCCAGCTATGGCTCTTGCGCCACAAAACCACACAATTCAATCTAATTCAGAGCTAAAGAACTGTATAAAATGATTTTTTTTAAAAAAGAAAGAAATATACTTATTGATCGAAACAAAGAAAACTATTATTTATTTTATTCGTTTAAATCTTTTAAAAGTAAAACTAATAACAAAATTTTAAGACCATAAGAAGATGAGAGAGATGCACAGTACAATAAACGGCTTAAATGCAGGCTTTTTTAAATAGTAAAAAGTTTTATGACTGTCAAAGTTTGAAGCTGAAAATTTTACGAAACCAAGTTATATAAAATATTAGCTAATAGTAATCCTGGCAAACCAGATGGTCCAAACCAAAATCAAAAGTTGCTAGTCTTTTAATATTGAAATTAACAGGTTTGTAAAAGTTACATTTTGATGTAGTAATTACATAGTGACAATATTTGGATTTGCCATCTACATATAATAATTGATCTTAATGTTTATGATTAAAATTAACGCTTTAAATTTTGAAAATATCAAAGTAAAACGGTAATTATTTACAACTGTAGTATCAACGAAAAATTCAAATTCTTAATTCTATTTAATCTTTAAAAGAAAACTTTACAAATCATCACGAGCTTGGTGATAAACCAATACAAACAGACCATTATACAGTTAGGCCTCACGTTCCAGAACTCATTGATTGTAAAAATAATGATCCTTCAAAATAATAATAATAATTTGTATTCATACAAATTCCTGTGCAAAATCTTATTTATGGACCAGAACAATTTAAATATTTTATTTATAAAGTATTAATAAAAATATCAAAACCAAATAACAATTGAAAAAATATAAATGCCGCGTCAATTTTGATTGTTTCAGTTCTTTTGAGTCCATTTAAATTTCTTCCGTCAATAAAATTTTCCTTTTTTTGAAGAAAATAATTTATTAAAAGTGTTTCAAGACTCGGTGTTTGAATTTCAAGTGAACAAATTGCTATCTTTAAATGATTACAATTGCATTACCAGGGTGCAATATTGATTTAAAAATAAATCCGTGGAGCACTTCAGATATATATTGATTTGCGGTTGAATAATATATTTTCCAGTCAGAGATGAAATGTTCGTTTGAAGATATTTTTTGATAGTTCCTTTTAAATGATCATAACTCAGATTTGTAAACTGTTGCGAAGATCTTTAACAAGATAGGGTGATAATTAATGAATTGAAAGATGATAATGTACATAATAACACACTTGTTACGGACACTAATTTGGCTATTGTTTTCATGTAATCAGACTAATTATGATAAGATGGCGAGATCCTTTAGTATCCTGTTATGAACAATACTCAACAGTATTATTCATAACATCCGTAATTAAATGAGATTTTTCTCTGAATTTTAAGGACAGACAAATAAATGCGCGTCAATGTAACCAGTACTTGCAAAAGATGATTTATTTTTCATTTATCAAAATATGAAATGTTTCCTTGTTCATGATGTTTGATTTCCATCAAAATTGATAATTGTGCGCACAATATTGTGGTCTAATTTTGAAGAGGCTTTTCTCAGTTCATGTTTCAATTCAGTATAATTCTTTCTTATTGCTAATGAAAATAAATAAATTTTCTAAAATCTTAAAAACAAGCGTTTTTTTTTTTTTTTTTTTTTTAAAGCATGGATTCTCATTACGTATATATGAAAAAAGGTTATTTTTTAAAAAAATTTAATAATGTTTTAACTCAAAATTCCATGTTGGCTAGTTCCAGCGGTAAAAAAGCTTTCATGAGTAGTACGAAGAAAATTTCATTAAATATCATTAAATATTGAAACCAAGAAGCAGAAAACGGGGAATAATAATGTTGGTAATGTTTCTTCAAATATAACATATAAAATGCCATATATTTTTCAAATAATATTTATAATATTTTCAATACATTCCATATTTACAGCAATTCCTGAAATAAAAATAAAAAATTTTAAATAAAATAAACTCTCGATTTTCCACTTTTGTTAATCTTGAAATTTTGTCAAAAAAATTCAACAAAAAATTTTAAGAACAGATCTTTTTTTTTTCTTTCATTGTTTATAATTTAATATTTATGCCCCTTGCATTAAATAAAATTTACTCCAAAATGTTATAGTGTAGTAGTAACTTTTTCTGTCCATATTACTAATTATCTACAATGTTCACGCCTCATGAATCCGCGAATAATTTGAGTCTATTTTATTATTAAATGTAAATAGTCTTTTCATCTTTTCTCTCACACCTTTTTGAAAAATTAAATCCATCCTATCGCATGTGCAAACGTTTTCAGAGGGTTTCAGAATCTGTTGTCAAACATTATAAGAGATTTAATAGAATAAAGATTGATCATACACTCAAGAAATTAACTGGCCGCCAAAGGGATACAATAATCAACAATAAATAGTAGTGTCCGTTTAAATATTCCGTACTTTTCGATGATTCTATCTCACTAAGGGGTTAAAAGCGGTAAGGATTAGCTCTTTCTTTGATGATTCCCCACTGTATTAGATCTCCCCCCACATATATGTTAGTATCGTGTCTTTTTAAACCTTTTTATATTATTTTAATTTAGATTGCGATTAATCCGAGTTTATTTTACTGCTAAATGTTAACATCCTCTCATCCTTAATTTAACGAATTAAACCCTCTTAAGGCATATGCAGAAGCTTTTAGAATCCGTTGGTAAACAAAAGATAGTAAAATATAATCATTAATATTATTTTAACAAGTTATTGACAATTTATAAAATATTTTTCGTGAGTTAAAAAAATTATAATGAAGCCAAATCTTATGACAATTTATTCAATAATTTTAAACTGTATTTATTTTGAGTTAAGCGTCTTAATTAAATAATAGACAGAAATTCGAGAGAAGGAGTTTCTTCCTTATCGTCTGATAACAAAATTTAAGTAGAGCTGCAAAATAAGTTCTTAAGAATTAAACTAATTGATATATAGTTCCAACATAAAAGATTTTACAGCTTTATTATTGAATTTGCAACAATGTTAACATTATTAGTTCAGTTCCTTCTTACAGATTAAGTATTGTATCCATTATGTACAATAAATGAATAGCATGGACTACAAACCATTTATTTGCTTCTATGCATTCATTCACAACCAATCAACTAGAAAAAAGAACAAATTATTTCAAGTATCAATGGCGTTTATATATTTGTTATTCACAAAAGGAATGCTAATAATAAAAGCAGGTAGAAAAACCAAAATCACGCCATCAAAAATGAAAATAATCCTTTCCCACATCATCAGACATCTTTCAGACGTCACGTGTTCTTTTTCTTTATTCTTATTATCTTCCTTCCGAATTCCAATGGCAGCAAATGACTTAGTAAACTGCAAGTGACACGGTTACTCTTTGAAAATGCCGAAGAAAATGGCTAAATTTGGAATTCATTGCTCATAAAATATTGACCATTGAGAATACAGAACAGAATCGGAATTCGATTGGCATTGCCTGAAGCAGAATAAAAGAAATTGTTCTCGCAAAAACCGATTTGCGGTTTCTGCTATGTTCCGATGTGACGTAATAAACTATCATTATGGGTCATAAATAATACTCCTATCTTTAATGTCACAGATAATATAAAGTATTATATTTTAGTTTTTTTTAAAAACGAAGGGAAAGATAGAAGAAAATTATGTTGCATAGTTGTTTTAAATTTTGAAAATTAAGAAATTTCTTAATATTCATAAATTTCTAAAACAAAAATACAGAATTGTTTTCTAAGTCCGTTTTCAAGTCATTTTTGAGGGGAATATAGGAAATTTAAATAGCTAAGAAATACAATGATGATGAATAACAACAGAACAAGCATCGACAGTTGCCAAGTATTTTTTTTAACAATCAAAGTTTCTATTGCATTTAATTAATGTAGATTTTTTTAATTCAAAAATATATCTATTAACAATAAAAATGCATATGTGTGCATGCGCAAGTTCAACAGGCCAGATCGTTTTAGAACAACCAAACTTGGCACATAAATACACTTTGGAGAATGGAAACATAACCTAGGGATGACTTTATTTTTTCCGAAATTTTAATTAGAATTCGAACAAATTAAAATTAAGGGAAATTTTGTCGATTCGGCGAAAACTTTTGAAAATATTACTGTATAAAAATGAATTTTACATCGTTTCAAAATTTAAATAAATTACCTTTTTAATGATACAAATTTAAAAGTCAAACAGAGTTTTCTGGAGTTTTGACAAAAAAAAAAAAAAAAAAAAAAAAAAAAAAACCACTTTCCATAATTTTAAATAATAGATTACATTAATTGACGTAAATTTCAACCCGTTTTCACAGTTACGTCAAATATTTAGTGAAAACGCATAAAAAGATTATATTTAGTATTTGTGTAGTTTATCAAATTAAAAAGTGAATTTACAATAGCGGGAAATTTAGTAGATATACTCACCAGATATTTACATTCTTAATAGTGATATGATGTTATGGGGCTGTTCCCACTAATAAGATTCGTGTACACAATAAATAAAATTTAAATCAATTAAAATAACATGATGTTAATGACAGATAATTTGGCAGAGTCAAAATGATTTATCTAAAATCAAATATAACCAATATTTCACCGAGAACCAGCTGGTCGGTTGTAATGAACATTAAACTATTAAGTCACAATATAATGTATCAATATTCAATTTATAAAGAGAAACTTTATATGGTCTTCACTGAATTAATTTTGACACCTGATGTTGGGTATTAACACAACGTGATTAATTAATTACATAAAATTATTTGTTTTAGATATTCATTCCACTTTGAAAATTTAATACTACGATGTAATAGAATAAATTATATTGACAAGGAATTCTAATCAGTTTTCAATACGCTTTGGCAGTTTTATATAATAATATATTATTAAACTTTGAATTAGTAAAATGTATAAAAATTTATTATTAAGCTATTATGTTCATTTAAGAAGCGGGAAACGAGTTTTGGTATGATACTGTAATTTATTAATTTCGAAAATTAATGGTAATTAACTGTTTCAGTGTGAATGCATTTTATCTAAAAGATATTTATTTCAGTAGAAAGGTTTATTCAATATTCTGTGCAACTAATACTTATAACACTAGTAATTATTTAAATCCTTAAATTGGATTTGAAGAGATATTTATGCCTTTTCGGATTTAAAAAATGTATATAATTAAGATGTGAAATCAAATATGACATTCAAAACAAACTGTTTAAAATTTTAGAAAAGTAAACTTTATATTAGTGTCCAATTTAGAAGAAAATAAATGGCTATTTTGGAGAAATCTCATAATTCCGGACAGTGGTCAGACGTTTGGGGTAACATCTGCCTCGGCGTTCTCATATATTATTTTCCAAAATAATAATTATATGGTGCTTAAAACTTCCTTATTTTATTTATTACTCAATCCTTATATATTGCTTTTCATTACCATAAACAAAAAAGATTTCATACATTTCAATTAAAAAGTTCATTCTATAACAAACCACGAATTTTTAAGTCATCAAAATTAAAGGAATTTTTTTTTTCGCCAACAACTAACTGGCTAAACAATACAGCCCAATAACATGAAAATACCATAAGATCAAAGAAATGTTTCTATAACAGTTAGAAGAAATATTCAGTAGAGATTGTTCATCATTTCAAATGCAGAAAGTCTTCAGTAAATACTTTATTCTAGTAAAATTCAAATTAAGTACTTTATTTCGCACAAATTTTCGCTTAAAAATATAAATTTTTCATATTCATCATTATAACAAATAAATATTTTGCATTTCAACAATATTTTCAGCTAAACTATTAAACTTGTTTATTAATTTGACGTACATCAAAAAAATTATATGAAATCCCAGCTTAAATCTTGTTGCAATAACAAAATTAAACTGCAAGTGGCCGGTTATTTTTTTTTCCAATACTTTAAATTGAAGTTCAATGCCATCGTAAGTTGCTCCACAGAAAATTTTGCCCTTCAACAATTATACTTCAGACCTCGAGCAAATCCGACATCCTTGTTGGAAATTAACTATAAATCAGAACTGCATTTGTAACGGAAACCACAGGTGCAGGTGTGGCAACTAAAACCGGGCCAGAAAATCAGCTATTCGTCAGAAACTAAAACAGAAACATTGAAGATTTCGCCGCTGATCTGTCTACACTAGAAGAACAAGCACAATATTTCCTAATTTGTAGACGTCTACGCGAGAATGGGGCCCGCTCGTTTGGGACGACGCCCCTACACCGTGCCCCTGTGCACCACGTATAGCAGGCTCTTGACCCTAACTTCCCAACAAAGAGTGACGCAATACTCTGGAATGCAAGTGGCTTGAAGGGGATATTTGCGTAGGTAAATAAACAATTTCTTTTGGTAAGAAAACTTTTTTCATGCTGCCTAATCACTCGAGTGCGTTCTATTTAGAATTGAAGTGCGGTTTTTAGCGATGCGTGTGGTCAAGATCTGAATAACAATGGCATACATTAGTGTTCCATCGAAATGCTCGGTAGAGAATTATTACGCACAGGAACGGTCGAATTTTCGCGCCGCGTTTCGGTCTGCTGAGATGAAAGCGAGATTCCGACTGAAAGAATGGAAGGATGAACAAAGGCCAGTGAGTTTATGCTTGTTTGTATTTTTGATGGGAGAATAGAGTTGATATTAAAATCAGTAGAGGCGAATAAAAATGCTAATAAAATTTCCATGAACTCCAGACAAAAAGGATTTCTTTCTAGAGGACAAACGCACCCATCAGCAAATAAAATATCGAATACATTTGCAGTGAGAAAATCTAATGCAGTTATAAATCAAATAATTAAATTTGTGATCCGTTTTTTTTTAAACATTCATTATTTCAGTTCAATCGATTAATTAATTATATATTCATTAAGTTTTAGAAAGCAGTTTTTTTTTATTGCGCTAAATGTTTTAATTAAAGGAATCGCACCTACTTCTGTTACCTTGCCTAAGATAATTCTTGGAAAAAAGTTTAAAAAATAATGAATTTTAAGTCTGTAATTATTTTTTTGTTTATAGTTTGATAACATTCATTTAAGAGGGAAAAATCATTTCATTAATGCCAGCTTTTGTAACAAAACCAGAAATAAACAACAAGTAATGACGTTGATTGGTTTTTTAATCAATTATTAATGCAAAATAGTAAATGGTAATGAAAAAATAGTAATAAATAGTAGTAAATGTTATTAAAAATTATACATTTATATTAAATATAAGTTATAGGACATATAAGAATATTGATTAAATCGGGTGGTGGTGGTTGTGGGTTTAATGCCACTTGCTCATACCAAGCCCGAATGGGCATGGCATGAGCTTGTATTTTTCGAATTAAGGCAGAAGTGTGCGCCTTTTCTTTGTTAATGAGCACCATTAAGGTGAAAGTACGACTTTGCTCAAACTCACACGACGCAACCCTTTTTAAGGGGCGGTCGAACTAATTCATCCATCCGCAAGTTGGAATTTAGATCCAATTGAGAGACCGACTCATCCCTGATTCAGTACCCCCAGAGGTATAATTTGTTATGGGAACTTGGAGGACTCAGCAGTCACTACACATTTCACGTGCCCCCACTGCCATAAGGTAACATGGCGGTATTTTGCCGAGATGAGGGCAGAACTAGTTACCTTTCGGTTACGAGACTGATGCTCTACCAACCAGGCTACCGCGGCCCTTAAATCAGGTACATGTATTTAAAAATTATTATTTATTTTATGAAAAACCGAACATATTATAGAGAAACGTATTTTTCTGTTTAATTTGAAATCAACAGATATATCGATTAAACAGACAATCTCTAACGGTTTGACTGGATCTATAGATAGCCCATTTACAATCCTTTGTTCTAATTTTTCTGTTGTCTCAGTTTATGAATGAAGAAAGTAATAAAAAATAAACAACAACAACAAAAAAAAAACATGCCTTAATGTACATAAGATTATCTTTCTTTATCAGGGTTAACGGATCGGTTTTTGAAAGTCATAAAATACTTACACAGGGCAAGAATTGTTAGAATTATTACGTGATGGAAATAAGAAAGTGATTAGCAAAAATAAATAAAATATAAAATAACATCTCAAGTATAGGACAAAACAGGTTACATAAAGTTGATGGAATTTAACTCCGGAAATTAAAAGTCAAGGCAAATGAATTATGATAAGCACTCAAGTGCTTTGGCTGAGAAAAATGATTATTTCCGGTATTTTTTTCTAGTTCAAGTCTTGTCTAACTTTTCGTGTACATATATAATAATCAATATACAATATTATATTATCTTATAAAATCTCTTCCATTTTACAGATCCTTGAAAATGTTAATGTAACACAAAAAAAATTACTAAATAGCAAAAGAAAAATAATAATAACAATTAAATTGAAATCGTGTTAATAGATAAATATTTATAATCTACTGATGATAAGATTTGATAGAACTGTACAAATATCATATCGATTCCTTCTTTCATCGTAAAGATATCAAAAAGCTACATTTTTACACCAATATCACAATTACAAATGTAAAAGAAAAATGTATTACTATTTCACTTCCTTGTAAACGCTGTGACAGCTGCCACAATTACCCAAATTTTCTCGCTTAACCATCTACAATTTAAAGTACAAAGAAATTTGAAATATTCAGGAGCAAATAAGAAACCCATTTAAAAGAATAGATAAAAATTTATTGTTAAAAGAATTTTCGACTATGTGAGGAAATGTTAGCTTTAATACAACTTACGTCCCATTTAGAAGTTACGACAGCTTTTTTGAAAAGACGTGTAAATATGAAATATAGTAACGTGACTATGACGACAAATGAACCAATATGAACCTCCTCTTCAAAATTACGCACTTAATCAGGGATACTATTTGATTTTTAATGTACTTACACGCAAAGATATCATTATACAAAGAACTTAATTGATCGAAATAAGTTACAAATTTGGATACCCAAATACAAGACGATCATAAAACCAATACGGCCCATAATTAAGCAAAAGAATTATAAGTCTAAAAATTTAAAATTCGAGTATTAGTTCAAATCTGTTATCGATTATTGAATCTTCGCAAATTTACTCTTAATTATAAAGCAAAAGTACCGCGCATGCAAATAATATCCTTACAACGCACGGGTGTGTATCAATACACTTGCTAAAACAATAAAAAAAATCAATAAATAAAACTGTTACGAACGAATTTGATTTTTTTAAAATAAGAAAATTATATAGATATAAAAATTGGTATCAGAGAAAAGATTACTTTAATTTTTTTTTTTTTTTTAATTCTGATTGTTAAAAAAAATCATGATTTTTGTAAAAACGCTTTTTGTGAGCTCATTAGCCCCGTAGTTTGTGAAGGAAAAACGATATTTTTTTTATAATTTAAATTTAGACTTAATTTTGAAAAATATTTGCTAAGAAAAGAATTTACAGAAAAGTACGTAATTTATGTGATCTGTGTTCAAAATTTTGTCGTACAAGAAGTTCAGAATGATTTCATGACTAATGGTGTCACACGACGTAATTTATAAATAGTAAGATACCGACAAGTATTATCACGTTATTATAATTTCAAAGTAAAGTTACGAGGAATCGTACACACGGCAGTTTTCTCTATATCTAGAATTATGCATAGTTCTTACTTGATGAAACACTCTTAAGTTAAACACTAAGCTCAAAGACACTTGCATTGTAACATATTTCTATATCAAAATTGAAAAGCTCAGATAGAGAAAATATCCAATTTTATAATATATTTTTAAAAAGAGGGTAATTTTCAAATCTGCATGTCAAAAAAAGAACATATAATTGAAATGAAGTTTGCTTTTATTAATAAAAAATGAATTCAGCATGGTAAATAAATCATAATTAATTAAATGCGAAAGATTTTTTACCAATTTCATGGTTTAAGGTTTTCTTCATGTGAAAAGGTCATATGGAACGAATGCAAAACAAAATTTCATCTGAGCTGTCGATATAACAATAAGCGTAACTGAAAATTGTCAAGCGAATTTATTGAATTAATATCAAAATAGATATTCCACGAAAATAAAAATTACTAAAGCATATTTCATATGAATACATAAATATACAGTTTAGAAAGGATATTAAAATTAAAAATAGCCCATTACAGAGTATAGAAAATACTATTTTCCCGACATTCAGTAATCCAAGTCCATATAAGTCTCTTTAAAGCTTCACCGAATGATTCATTTTCCCACGAGTCATTTAAATCTCTTGAACTCCAAGCTCTCAATAGACCAGTAACTCTATATTTGCTGCCGCACAAGAAATACCTGCTTCGATGACGACACGCCCTTTGAACACGTGATGTTCCTTCCAATGGACGCGCCCTTTCAAAAAGGAATTGTCCGCATCTCCAGGAGCATTTCCATAAATAAAATCTGACATTAAATAAATAATCTTAATTCCAATTATAGATAAAAAAAATTTATTACTTGTTATAGCGTGATGAATTAGATAAATTTGCCGTGATTAATGAAATAAAAAATTACTTTAATAATCCATCATCATTTTTTGGAAGCAACATACATTAATACATACAAGTGCATACCTCATTTATTAAATGATAAATGATTCTTAACAGTTCGTGATGATTAAAGAGAAATATATTCGATATATAGCTTAAAATATTAAACTTGTTTATCAACATAAAGCAATTATTTAATGACAATATCTTTTTAAAATAATTTTTTTTAAGTCAAATAATTTTTTAAATAAAGTTTCGAAAAAAATATGCATTCGCCAAAATTCTTCATTAATTTTATAAATAATATATCATTTGAGATATTTTGTTCAAAAACTTTTATGTAAGAATTTATAACAATAACTTTTTCTCGCCAGACCATTTTTTTTTTTCACTAGTTTTAATAGATTAGGCATTTTAGAAAGCTTTTGATTATTTTTTATGTTATTATTAATATTAACTTCTTAAAACCAAATGACGATTCCTTCCAAATTTTAAGTGTCAATTTTTCGAGTCACACTTTGAAAAATAATTGAAACTCTGACATTCAAAAATCAAATATATTGGCAATTTTATCAGACTGGAATTGATGATAAATTCTCTAAATTAAATTCTGCTCTTATATTCTTAGTTATAAAAATTAATTAATGCAGTAAGCGACTAAATTTCAAACTAACCATGATAATTGAAATATATTGGAAATTAGGGTAGGGCGAAATTTAATTTCTGTAAAACTAATCTTAAAACCATTGAATCAATTACTTATGTTACAGTAATTAGTACTTAGTTCTTAGTATATTACAGCAGCAATTTATAATCATAGTAGTAAAATTCGGCTATTATAAAAATAATTTCAGATTATAAATATTAACGACCCGTTTTGAAGCAACATCAGGACTATTTCGAATGACGCTTAGGACTAAGGAGCATGACAAAAATTTACCTAAAAAAAAGAGAGTTTTTTTAATTTTCAACAAAAACGTATTTAAAGCATCTCAGTTCGTTTTGAATAGCTTGAAAAATAAATTTAATAACTGGATAAAAGTTAATAAAAAGTAAAATTGGTGGAAGGCGACCAAGTTTTAAAACACTAAAATATCAACGTCCATTTGAATTTTTAAAAATAAATAATTTCGGAATTCGTAATCTATTCATTCTCGAAAAATAAGCTTGTTAACTTTTAATAGTAAACGAATAATTTTTAACTCCCATTAATCAAAAATCTTTTTTTAAAATGGGAGTAATATCAAATAAAGGTCATAAATCCATTAAGGCAATCCATGACAGACGAGTTGCCAATAACAGAAAACATAATGAAGATTGTCTATAACACTTGGCAAATAGAGGCAAGTTAATAATGGCAAAAAAATTCAAGCTTTACATTTTTTTAAAGGCATATTTTATATGCTTATAAAAACAATATTCAAAATTATGAACATTGGGTGAAACCAAGATAAAATTTCAGCTATCAACTCTAAAACAAAAAAAAAATTAAATAATCAATAAAAAATATAATTTTGTCTTATCTAATATTTCTGCTGTCTGTTTACAAAGTTAACATTTAAGAAAAATTGCAATGATAATAGGATTTACATCACATATTTTGGAATTAAAAAATAGCTGATTAATTATGATTCGTAAGATACATTAAATATTTATTTTTTTGTATATAAAGTATTTAGCAGCATCAAGGGGAAAAAATTAAATTTAAGAGAAATTTTTGCATCTAAAACTTTTTAGAGCACACTTATCATGAATGGAAACTCCATAAATGTTAAAATTAAAAATTCATTTAGTTTTGAATCTGTGTATAAAAAAATATGTAAATTCGTGGCGGCTTAAAAATACCTCTTGTTTTATAAAGTACAGAATAGTAATTACAATTTACTGCCACTCGCTTTCACAGCTAGTTTACCAACAAATTCATCTTTGAAACTTTACAAAAAAAAATTTCAACGGGACAAAATTACTAAATAAACATTTAAATAAAATATGTATAAACAAGAAAATGATACTTTTTCGGTGACAGCTGCAAAACAGTTAAAACAATAAGAACATTACACGCGTTTTAAAAGACGCGCGCGCATAAATGACACAAACTCTTAAAACGTATCCACAAGAAGTGAAAAAATAAACAAATACCTTTTCTGGGAAAGCTGCGGATCATCCTTCAGAATATACCTCGAATTGACAGGAGGTATCAAACCCAGACTCTGCAAAATTCGTTTCCATATATCGAATAATCCGATATACATTTTAACTTGATTATTATAAAACAAAACATTCAACGTCGCTTAGGACTCAGAAGCAATGAAGAAATCACGAGACCCGAAACCTTCATGAAGCATCCTGAATTCAAAAAAGGTAGGTCGCGAACAGTGTTCAGAATCACGCGCTCTTTCCGCATCACTACTACGTATACGCGAATCACAACAATGTATTCACGACAGAAGGAGACCGAAAGCGATTCGCTTTTTTGGCAAGATGCCAACAAACGCAATTGCCAGTCGCCGAAGTTGATCGCTCTTTTTGGCGACAAGAAATATTTTTCGAGGGGCTAATGGCCCGGTGAAGATTTAAAAAAGCATGCTTTCCAGGGTGTGGTGTAAAAACCACAAACATGCAAACACAATTTAAAAAATGGATAGAGGAAATGTAATGCCGAGCGCATTCACAGTTGAAATTGTGAAAGAGAAATGCAATGCAGGACCAAAATGCAGAAATATTCATACCTCATACGGGAGCTCTCGCAAGCACGTGAGCAGACGGTGGCCGACATTTAAACGTGATTTTGGGCGGGCTAACGAAAATGATCGATACGAATGTAGCTCGTCTTTTTGGTCGAGCGCCGCCACCGAGTATTCTCAACAGAAACCATTGTTTTTACAATGTGCAATAAACCATAACTATATGCAAGAAAAAAGTGAAAAATAATAAATTCTATAAAAAAAAAAGGTAAATTCTAGAAAAAATATTTTTTTTAATGATATGAAAAACTACCAATAGGAAATCAACATTTCAAACAGATAATTTAATGCAGTCGTGAATCACTTTTGAGAGAGAATGTTAAAAAATCCTTAAAAAAAGGTAATAATTCATAAGCATTAAAAACCATAAGTTCAAGAAGTTGAAAGAAAAGACTATTTATTCAATAAGAAAAATGAATAATTTTCATGCAATATAAAAAATGCATCTAAATTATTTATATTATAACCAAGTATAAAAGAACTATTAACAAAATAAAATTTAAGAATATTTCTATATTTATTGATATTAATATTATATATCAAATAAAAAGAAAATCTCTTAACGTTTCCTCATTCAAAATAAAATAGCTAGATACTTTTTTTTTCAGTAATGACACTACAAAAAAAATTAGTTCTGACTGAATTTGTATTTTCAATAATAACATTATTTTTTAAAAAATATTTATTACAAAATTACCATCTTTCAGTTTAAAAAAGCATGAAATATCAATATTAGTAAAATTATATCAATATCACACATGTGCATAATCATTTTATTTTACTAAAGATAAAAAGTGCTTCCAAAAACCAACAGAAATACTAAATGAATTCAAAATTTATAGCGTTCAGGTCTCGTTATTAGTTCAAGCATCCATCCATATTATATTATATATATATATATATATATATATTATATAATGAGCAGTAAATGCGCATTGAACAATATAATTCTAAAACAACTTTCTTCCATTACAATGCAGTGATATTGCTCTTTGAAACTTCGACCATGAAATATTACTAGGTTTCAAAATAGACAAGGAAGTTCATATAATGTTTTTCAAAATTTCTGTTCAGATTTATACTTTTTTGTTGATAAAAAAAATTTATTATTCTTGCAATCAGAGAAAAAAATATTAACCAAAAGCAAACATTTCATTCCTAACGTTTTTATTTATTTTTACTTGAATTTGAAATGAAACAAGCGAAATAGAAACTAGACATGAATTGATACATAATAATTCGGAATGCACAATTCACTGCGCAAGAGCTATTTTCTTAAAAACAATGATATAACTAAAATAAAAGACTAATTATAATATGGTTTATAAAGGATATCAAATTATAATAAAATATTTATTATTCTTGCTTATTCATTTTATGTCATAGATAAACAATCATCACCCATTTCAGCTTGATTTAAAAAAAAAAAAAGCGATACTTTAATGAAATCTTACGAAGGTCTAATTCCATCCTATAACAATCAGATGGAAGCTGATTCTTTGTTGCAAAGCTCACCAATTATTACGCTATTTTAAACAAAAATCCTGTAACATGAAACCTTAACGAGATACTTATCTGTAAATCATTGTTATTTCAATCGATTCAACGTTAGATGATAAACATCAGAGGTATTGTGATATTTTATAAATTGTGAAAAAAATTGTACGCAAAACAGCCATTATAACAAGCATGCAACAAAAGAGGTTTAATAACAAAACATGACAGGCTTGTAACTGTGGTACAGAGTGTCAAGGAGAAGGAGAATACAGCAACCGTCAAGAGGAAAAACGTAAACATCTTCGCTTTAGACGCATTCCAAATTTTTTTCCCGCTCTTTGTTTACCAACATATTTTTCTCAAGCAAATTTCTGCAAGGTCTCAAGATTTTGTTTGTTTATGATCGCAATACTGTTATATTTTCCTAAGTTCTGCAATAAAAACTGATCCTAAATTTATATTGTTATTATCTCACTGCATATTGCCACTTTATATTATAATATAAAAGAACTGGTCATGTTATTGTAGGGAGAATAAGACAGTCGAGTAATTTTATTTGGCACATAAAATTTGCAAAAGCGAAATTATGTTTTAGCAGTAAAAAATTTAATAGCATGAAAAAAATTTTTTAATCAATTTCCAGAAATTATAAAATAAACTTAATAGATTCTAAAATTGATTTAAAACAATAGAAAAATTTACTTTAGTAAAATTCTGACAAGTTTTTACTGCATGAATGTGATTTCGTCAAATTATATTTTAACATATTTAATAATTGCAGAAATACCTTTTAAAAGAAAAAAAAAACTTTTCAATACTGAATTACAAAAATCAATGCAGATCATTCGCTTGCCTTTCGTACTACAATATTAACAGAAGGCAAATTGAATAATACGGTTTCAGTAAATAACCTTGACATTTTAAATGGCATTCAACGAGAAGAAAAGTTTTTAAAGATACAAAATGTCAACCGCGACCAGATAAAATTAATGTAAATAAAAATTTATTAAGGATTTATTAAAAAAAAACTAATAATTCTAAAAAAAAAAAATTAATGGTAATATTACTTATTCTATTTGATAAAATCTATTATAATTTGATCATAATGAAATGAGTTTTTATTTCATGAAAGTATTAGATTAACAACATTTACAGGTGCTACTTTAAAAAGATTTTGTATGCAATAATCAGGGCAAGTTAAATTTATTAAAATGATCCTCAAATGATAAATTTATGTTACAAAATAACAAACTTTGAATTAGTAATCAATCAAAAATTATCAATTTTTAAAAATTAAACATATATACAAAATTTGGAAATATAAAATAGCATTTGTTAATCTCACACTTTCTCATTTCTAGATAAAAAATTTCTTAAATTTAAAAATTTAAATTCTACAACAACATTTTAGATAATAACAATTTTTCCAATAACACACACAAGAATGAAATTAACACTCAATGTTTCAAATGAGTTTACTATAAATGATGCCAAGTTTGAAAACAATGTAGAAAAATCGAAATTTAAAAAGCAGAAAGAGAAAATCATAGTTTGTAATGTATCTTTTTTAACAGCCAAACGATAAATAATCGAAAACGACTGCGAAATCATAAAGAAAATTTATCAAGTAATAAACGAAATATAAGGAAAAAATTATTACAGAGTCAGTTTAAAAAGCATATTTTTCTCTCGAATGGCATTACATTAATAAAAAATTTAGATTAAAGGTAGTTTTACTAAGCTGAATATCAAGTAATGACTAATTTCAGAGTCGGAAAAAAATATCAGACAAATTCATATTGTTGGCAACAGAAAACCTAAAAGAATTGCCCAATCGAAGAACTAGAAGCACAAAGCAATAACAATTCTAAGGCCATAGAATAAAAGTATCTCATATGGCACTGGAATAAATATATAATATTATGGCAATATGTTATTGTGCAATAGTAAACTGGACAACTTGATGCAAGGATGGAAGGTTTCAGGTCTCGGAAAAAATACTTCATTCATATTTACCAACCAACTCTTCAGGGAGAACGAATCTTCAAGTAAATTATCTTTCGGTGGTGTAAACAAACATAAGGAATCCTCCTTGATAATTTTAAGCTTTGAGAAAAAGCGCCTTTGTTTAACCATCCTTATGATGCAGATGACCACTTGGGACAGCGGGGTATACAGATTTGGAGGAGCGTCAAGCCGACACCCTCTTTTCCAAGCAAGCTATTGGATATTTGCAAAATGCCTGTTGCTATATCACCTGAATGTTTATCGGGGGCTAAGGGACTTCGGCCATGATAAGAGTATCACCAGTTCCTCAGTTTACTTAATGAGCAATAGCGTCACGATCTTACTGTCATCTGACCTGTTGTTTCGAATGTGCCCTTGTTGACTGACCCTCTTAATGACATTCCTTATAAGAATCAAACTACTGTTTTCCAGACAAACAAAAAAGCAAAACTATTAATTTTTTCTAAATTTAGACTACTTTCCAGATAAAAGTTAACAGTAAAAGTGTTATTTTTTCTATACAAGTTTTAATTTGAATGATGAATGACAAATGTCATAGCAACGGTTACTAGGCGATGACAATTTAGCAATTCTATAGGCCACAGAGAAAGACAAATAGCACAGAAACGAATTGAGTGCAATGTCAATTCGGCAATTTTATAGGCCGCAGTGAATGACAAATATCATAGCAACGGTAACTAAGCAATGTTAGCTTGACAATTTTATAGGCGACAGAGAAAGAACGGCAAGTATCGTAGCAACTGTTAGTAAGCAATGTCAATTTGACAATTTTAAGAGTCATTCATAATTATATCATAGCAACGGTTGCTTTGTGCTGTATTATTTTTAAAAGTTTCAGATAAAAAATATTATGAAATATTTTAGTTTTAATACAGGGAGCTTTATGAAAATTTCATTAATGTGTTTGCATCTTTAATATCATTACAGCATTTTCCATCTTAAGCAATTAGCAGGGTATATACTAATTATTATTGTTCTAAATCGAATTTCTTATATATAGTTTGAACTTAATGGTTCTCTCAGCAAACTACCTCAGACCATAATAGACATTTTAACCCATATATTTAGAACAAATAGTTCTTTTTGGTCTGTTCGTGTTCTATTTTATTGTAGGTCTATGAAAAAAAATTTAAAATGTAAACTGAAAAATGAAAGGAAATGAAAGCAATTTAGTTAACCGAACTGGAATTTTACATGTCAAATATATAAAAACATAAGAAGAAAACAAACAGAATTAACCATCGTAGGAGTTTTGCCTATGCTACCGAATAATTAACCAGGGAAGTCGTTCCTTTTTATCCATAATAAATAATCAGCACACCAAAATAATAAAATAAAACTTGTAAGTTAACAGACTAATATTATATTTTTACCCATTCAAATATACTACAGAAGGGTCGGAAGAAAGGAGTTTAAAAAATAAATTATAAAAAGCGTCCATCAGTTTTATTTCTGGAGTTAAAATTTAATTCCAAATACTTCTTAAAAAATTTTAATTTTTAAAAGATGTTTCAAAACCCGGGTTTTTAAGAGGGGCAAAAGAAAAAAAAATTAAATATTTGTAAAAGGAAATTAAAATGTTTTAAATTTTGCTGTAACAATAAAAGATAAAAAAATTTAAATATAAAATAAGCATTAATTATTTAAAAAGCCCTTATGATCAAACGATCAGAAGGTAGTATCATGAAATTTGTAATTTCTGTAATTCAATATGACGTAAAATGATAAAATATTTTTTAAATAATTATAAAAAAAAATATTTTAAAAATTAAAAAAAAAAAACTATGCAAAAAGTCCTTTTGATCAATGGTAATACCATTGAATTTGTAATTTCTGCATTTGAAGTTGAAGTAAATGTTATGTATCGGCAAAAATATTTTTGGAATAATCATTTAAAAAAAAAAAAAAAAAAAACCAAAATTTTGATTGAATGTTAATTATACTGAAATGGCAATAAAAAAAAGTATTAAAAGATGTTTTATACCTAGTCCATATACATACACTCCAAAGTAAATTTGTACCCAATTTTGTAAAAACTATAGTCCGTGCTATATAAACAGAATCAACAAACACGTATTCGTTTTTTATAATTAGTTGAGATGGCAACAAGAAATATTCTATGCTAAATTATTATTATATACGTCACACACACTTAAATAAGCTGATATTATAAATTATGTCTTTGCCCTCTCCCTCCTTCACTATGCTTGCAATCTTGTTTCGAATACCTTTAGCTACAGATATTTAGGCTGAAACAGTCTATTACAATAAAAAATTCAAAACTAAGATTTCAACGTTTGAGCCTTTTATAATCGACCTTGCAGTCCAAAACGTAGACATTATCAAGGAACAAATTTTTACATGGAGGCATAAGCAATTGCAATAATTAATTATTAGGAGACCTAAAACCTTAAGAAATTCATAATTAATTAAAACTATTTTAATAAGCCTTGCCCTATGTCCAAAAATTCAAATTTGAATTAATACTAATATTATATTATATATATATATATATTATATATATATATATATATGGAAGACCAGAAAGATTTCAGAGATAAGCATAAATTTACGATTTTTATCGCAAATAAAAACTTTCTTTTCTAGAAGCCCTCCAACACGTGCCGTATGATTATGTGAGTAATTTGTATACAGATTCACTCTGGACTAAGAAATATGTGGAAAGCCAGTTGTTTGCGATTCAAGAGTCGTTTCCAGATACTAATCTTTGCAGAAAATACTTCTCGCAAGTCTTCTGCTCCATTTCAAGTTGTTTTGACGAATGGTGAAACTGATAATCGCACTGGACATACTGGACTTAAGATCATAAGCCATATTAGATCTATTTAAAGAGCAGATATAAAGATTCAAGTCTCCTGCTAAGGTAATATAAATAGATAATTTTGTCTCGAAACATATTAATAGTTACCTAAATAAGTTTTTACATTTTCATAGTAAATTATAAAGTAATTTTAAGTCAACTTGGCAAAATGATGCAATATGAATGGGTACAAATAGTCTTATCCTCCCCCTCACACACACACACTCCTGCTCTACTTTACTACACGAATAAGTAAATTTTTTTAAGTTTTCAAAATTTTACAATATTTAAGTGCAAAACAAATAACTTCCTTCGATAAATTTACGCATGCAGTCTTTTATAAATGTATACAAATTTTTAAAGAGTTCCAGAACATTAAATCCTAAAAAATTATCTTTGCAGTATTAAAATAACATAATAAAAACTATATAACATCAGAAGAAAAATGTCAGTTACATAGATCGTTTGTTGTTTTCTTCAACTAATTATTGTTAATAGCAAATTTCCTAAAATTACTCGATAATCTCTACTTGTATTTCTTAATTTAAAAAAAAAAACTCATTTTGTCACAAAATAGAGAAGTACTTATATCGCAGATTTTTTAAATTAGTGTACTTTTTACAAAAAACTAAAATCACTTTTGGCAATCGAATTCAATTAAGAGCTTGAAGAAATAAAGACATGAAATAAATAAAAATACTAAACTAAACGTTTTTTGCCGATTTTTTATTCAATCATTATAAAGTCAAATAGAAAACTAATCTTATTAAGACATTCTGAAGAACAAAAAGAAAAAGTAAATTCTAAAATCCTTTGCAAAGAAGATATTAGGAAATAAGCAAAAGTATTTGAAATATGACTTAGTATTTCTTTCCATATTTGACATTAACGGCCTGCGTGTTGAAATGCAGATTTGCCAATCCTATTATTATCATAAAAGAAAGCCTAGAATATTATTAAAAATGTTTAGTACAAAAATACAAAAATCCAAGAGAAAGTTTAAATAATCATGTAGGTACACAGTATAGTAAAATGTATTTAAAAAACAATCTAATTTAACGAAATTTCATTTAATATTTACACTCATTTATGTAAATACAACGTATTTTATCTTTTTATAAGCGTCATAACTTTCATTCTGATTTAAAACACAATAAAAAAACAGAAAACCTTAGATGCTCTAATACTTTTGATATTAATAATATTGCATCTTAACTTTAATTCGACAATTTCGATATTCCTAACATATGTTATTGGGGAACTGTTTGTTTGAAAAGTATTTCCTTAACATATAAATTAGTTTTTGATTAAATATAAATAGATTTTCTATTTTAAAGAAGAAAATGTTAGAATTTTAACTGTGATAAAAGGAAAGATTCAGTTACAATTGAAAATATTTTAAATAACCTTCTTTCTCACACACTTTCAACAAGTATTAAACTTCACATAATAAAACAAAAAGTTAGAACAAAATTTTTCTAAAACTTCTGTCGGCAATTCACATGACTTTCTTAAACTGGAAAATCATTTCAAAAAGATCAGGCATATAGTTTTTACGCCAAAATAAATATAAAAAAAGCATATATTTCCAAATTGAACTATTGACAAGAAACTGCGACAAAGAAAAAAAGAAATTACAAATTACTTAGATAGAGTAAAAGCTTTTAATATTTTAAATACACAGAATTTTCAAAAAGGGAAATTTATTTTTCATAAACATGGCATCTTTAGCAGAATCTGGTAAGAAAGATTTTGACTTAAGTGTTTTCATTTCATTCTCTCTTTCAAAAAACCTTTTTAAATATGAATGCAAAAATGTAATGAAACAGATTTATCAATACGGAATAACTGATACTTAGAATATCTAAAAAAAATTTATCTTAACAAAATATAAGGGTTTTTTTCCACCTTAAACAGATGTACTACTTGTATAGTAATTCTACGGTAATGCAGCAAAATTTTTTCCCCTTGCATATTTTTAATTACTAATTTATTAAATTGTTTGCACAATATTTAAATCAATTAATTTAATAAAATTTTTGTTTTTGCAATTCAAATCTCTCTAGGTAACGCACGTAAAAACGATACACTTACTTTATTTCGTTTTCCAAACTTTGCAATTGCCTCATTCTTGACAAACATATATTGCGCATGCGGTGTGACAAAGAAAATTCCAATGTCAGCCCAACTGCCAATTTTTATTTATTTGTTGAAATTTTTGGCTAAATTCTATATATGCACAAAATTACGTCACAGTATTATTATAATCAAATTGTGTTTTGTCATGAAAATGTTTGATATTTTTGGAAAAAAAGGTATCGTTATGAAAATCATTTCAATAATTAAAAAAAAAAACTGAATAAGTAACAGATTGTTACTATAACCTTACATATTTTTGTAAGGTATTTTATTATAATATTTAAAAAAATCAAAAATGTTATAAATCGGATATTTAATGTTTTCTTTTTTCACTGGAAAAAAAATTTACGAATTCAAAATTTAAAAAATAATGATAAGGAATGACTAAAAATTAAATAAAAAATATTGTACCATAATTTACTTTTCATTATAAGTATATACGATAACAACTTTCGTATATTTATTTTAACCTTATCACAAACTTACCAAATCAAACCAAAAATCTAATTGTTGATTTTGTATTAAATATTTCATTCAACGAAAAACAAAATTGCAGGTATATGGAAATACAACTCTATGCTTGAAATGAATTTATGCACATTAGAATAAAAAGAATTACAAATATTGATAAGAAAACTTTAATATCATACACAGTAAAACAAATATATTATGAAAGACAGAAAGAATTTGTGTATATGTTTTTTTCCCCTCCTAAGCTGACGAAAAAATCAACATATTAAAACTAAAAACTAAATGATAAATTTTATAAAATTTCAAAATTTCAGAATTCTTACATGAATGTCACTTTTATCATTCATATGTTCTAACTATAATAATAAAAATATATGCTGTATATGCATATGAGTTCACTTATACAACGTTATAAATTATAAAGTCTTTATTATAAATTAGTAAAATAATTTCAAATTACCTCGCAACAGATATTTTCAAATTTTTAAAGAGTAAAACAGTATTCAGATATTTCATGAATTTATTGTCTCTCAAAGACGTTAAGAATGTTTCTTTTAAGTAATGCAACCCGTAAAACGAGAATAAATGGGAAGAAATGTAACCTAAGGTATAGTGCAAGGTGAAACAAGAAAACCTCTTTTGTTATCATTCGTGATATATACAGAACGGCATAAAAGTTCTTGCGGATTGTTGACAGAATATGCAAAATATACGCAAAAGGTTAAGCAATGGTTTTTATTTCAAATGTACAATAATAAATAAATAAATAAATAATCTGCAGGGGTGTAAATTCAGTAATACATTGTCTAGAAAAATCCGAAAGCTGGATTTCATAACAGAAAACATTTTAAAAATAAAAATGAACTGATTTTTAGAAAATAAACCAAATGTAATTCCATAATCAAAAGAATCAAAATAATCCTAATCATTTTAAGAAAAAAGAAAATTATTTGATTCAACAGTGAAAAATTATTTAGAGTCCATGCACGATTTCATTTCTAAAGTGGTTGTGCAAGGGAATAAAAAACTTTTAAAAAAGAATTTTAGCTATTTCAATGTGCATAAAGTAATAATAGTGAAAAATAATAATGCTCGAAGAATGATTGTAAAGGAAACATTTGGCTTATCTTTTAAAATCTTCTATGGAATTTTCAAAGCATTTCTCTGAATTTCAATCAACTTCATCAATCTAACTAATATGACATTAAATCATTAATCTTCTCTATAAACATATATCTATATTTAAAATGTATAATATATGTTAACATATATAAAGCTATAGCAAATTATGGATTTTATTAACATGATATTAGTATGAAAATAAGGTTGAGGGTATTCGTATGTTCAAAGAGTATCACAAATTGCACAGTTTCATTTTAATCTGGTAATATTTATAAGGCGACATGCAAACTGCAACATGCTTTATGAAAATAATAATTAAAATTCCTCAAAAAATAAATCCTCAGACAGTGCTATAATCAGTGGTGTTCAAACCGAAAGTCGCGACCTCTTAAGTTGTGAGAAAATTGGGGGAAGGGGGATCCTAAATTCAAAGAAATTCAAATTTATGGAAAATCTACAATTGTTATTTCAAAGAATTGAAATATAGTTCAATTCTATTCATAACTATATTTCAATTCTTTGAAACTAACAATGTAACCGTACTGTAACCGTAACTGTTTTCCTCGGCCCTCTATCGGCCGTTGCCATGAACAATCAGTCCATGTTTTGGAAGCGAGTGTAAAGCATGATGTAATCCCCGAGTATTATTTAAATTCTTATATGTTAAATGTTATTGTCCTAAATAGTTTTGTCCCCTTGTAAATCATGTCCTTTAATGTCATTAAATGTATTTTTAACTAAATTGGCATGATTTATTAGTTTTAATAGTCTTCCTCACATAATTAAAATTTGGGCGCCCTTTCGGTCACAACAATTATTATTTAATGAATCTGATATTCGCAATCGCTATCAGGGGGCTTCAAACCCCGATTATGCATACATAATTCATATGGATATTGCATAACACATATTCATATGCATGAATAAAGCATTGTTACAGAAAAATTTGTGTCGATTTATTAACTAATTTTTATGATGGTTTTTAAGTTTGGTACGTTGTTATAAAAAGGCACTACTTCAGACGGTTACGTCATCACACTCTTGTGAACCCTGCAAGAGCAAATCCCATAAAGAATTTCATTATAACTTCGTTGATGATTAAACAAAAATTCTACTGTTTATCCAGGGGTCACGACGAAATTTTACACAAAACAGGGGGTCGCAAATGAAAATTTGCGCACCACTGTTATAAACGAATCAAACTCTAAAAATTTCCTCTCAGTAACTTTGGTACATATTATAAAAGAGAGGAGGGGAAAAAAATATACTAGTTCTTTCCCATACAGTTTTTTCCCCCTCAAAATTCAGCAATTCTTTAAAATATAGTTTGGAATATTTTACAATACATTTCATTATTTTAGTCACTGGGTTTAAACTCGCACCTGTAGCAACGATATTATATGCGACATTTTTATATATACATATTATCTCTGCTAACAGCTAAATTTTAAAAATAAAATATAGAACGTCGCATCTTTTTTTAAATATTGGCATGCTTTGTCTAGAACAAGTGCAAATCACCTTTAAATTTTAGACCTTCTAATCTACTCTGCCTGTTTCAAATGATTTGATATTAAATTAAATTTTTCACTGAGAACAAAGAAAAAGCATGACAAGAAAATAAGTATATCCCCCTTCCACCTTGGAAATTGTATATGCTATTCTCAATAAGAGGAAAGAGACTTCGATACGGAAGTTTCGATATGGATCAAAAGATGGTTTTATTTGATGAAATCAATTCGTTGCTTTTAATCATCGTTTTATCAAAGATTTACTAACCGGAAGATTTTTTAACAATCAGATAATAAAAAAAAAGAATGAAAAACAATGCTTGTTTTACGATGAAATCTGTTTTACCGAACACCTGAGTTCTCGGTCTAATGAAGAAACGACTGAAATAAATACTTTCTCTTTTTACAGTAATATCAATTACATATAAAAGATACAAATTATACAAAAGAATTATATAAAGCGTACATGTTTTAAAATGTTTTTTTATTTAAAAAAGCAAGTTCCTCATCTATATAAATTGAGGATTTTTTTTTAATTCAAATAAAATTTGAAACTCACTGTGGAAGAATAAAACATTTACTAGAAACGAAGCAACTAATGCATCATTTATTTTTTTTAAAAATATGTAGAATGATATCCACCGAAAAGATAATAAAGCGATTCGACTGTTGAAAGTTTAATTATATACATTTTTTTTTAAATCTAAAATATCCACCGAAAAAAAATTAACGCGATTCGATTATTAAAAGCTTATTACAGTAAACACACATTGGAATTCCGAAACACGCATGCTAAGCCATCAGAATGTTCAACGCTACCGTACACGGCAGTATTGAATTCGAAAGACGAGTCAAAACAACAAGAGCTAAAAGCCGGAAAGAAGTGGCATAGTTGTACTATTCATTTGGAAGAATAGTAAGAGTCCCCCTCCCCCACTGCCATTAACAACCACGCGCTTCTGTGTTTATATCACGTGATTTACGTTGCTTAAGCAGGCGGACACTTCCCGTTTTGGTCATGAGACTGACTGATTTCCTCTTACGATTAATGTGCTATGTATGACCAGACAGAAATGCTCTACGATCAAGGCTGAGTTATAAAATACAAACATACGTTTTTGAATTCTTTTATTTTTTGAAAAATGAAAAAAAAAAAAAAGCTTTAAAAGATCCCAATCATTTTGCGATTAAACATTTGCATAATTACAAATTTTTTTAAGCAACTTCGTGTAAGATTTATCCAACAACATATTCATCTGATATTTTTTATCCCTTTAAATTAAAAGTAATAAAACTTTGAGCTTTGCACCAAAGATAAATTTCGTGCATATTTATTTTCAATTTAAGCCATAAAAAACATTTGTACGCAAAAACTAAAACCCATGATTGAATGATATATTAAATTTGTGCAATAAAATTAATAATGCCAAATAAAAGATTTCAATATCGATTCCTTGTTCGCGTTTCAATTCGATCTTCGCATACGCATGTAAGAACGCTCAGATACCGACACATACAAACACAAATTCTTGAGCAAAAAGAAAATAACTCTATAAATTCTTGTGCAAAAGAACATTATTCTACGATTTATTTTGATTTCAGGAATGCTTTCATAAGAATTCAGAATAATTAATCAAATTAAAATTCTTATGAAACTCGCATCTAAAAATTTATAATTAATTAAATTTTATTATTATTAGTCTAATATTATTTACAAATTGTTGGCCTTTTAAGCACTTAAATTATAAGGAAGGTAGGAAAAAAATAGCCTAAGTAGACTAGCAAACTTAATGTAAACTCATATACTTGACATAACTCTTTTTGCTGTTTATTGTTATGAACATTTTATTACAAAGAGGCATAGGCAGCAGTCAATGTGCTCACATTTCTTCTACTTGTTTTTAAGACGTGTGTTATAAAATATTACAGATATACAGCGATTACATATCAAATATTTCGAGGAGAGAAACCCTCTCTCGAAATATATGTTCATCCCCCAAACACAAGCCAAGATTTTGAGATAATAATAGGATTTGAAAGTCTTCATTTAAAACTATTCAGCTTCGGTATAAAATATTTTCAGAACAGAATAAATAGTATTTAGATACCACTTAATGTCAAAGGTTAATACTTCACTTTTATATTCAAATTAGGAAAAGAAATTAATAAAAAAAACTGTGCTCAATAAAGTAAAATTGAATTCACAAAGTTATTACATAGTAATGTTGTTAGATCACAATTTAGTTTGGTTTGGTTTAGTTACATTAACGTCCCGTTTTAAAGTAACTCTAGGGCTATTTTGGGATGGAGGTCAAGCCGCGGTCAGATGACGAGGACGATATCTGAGCTGGCACTCCCTATCCGCATCATACCATACCATATCAGCGGGAGGGTGTTTATCCGGATGGATTTAACGTGCACCAGACCCGTTTACACGACGGTTCTTCAGTGGAACCGTATCACGAACTTGGAAGTCTCCGGTACTGAAGCCGAGACCTTACCATCAAGCTCCCTCGACCTTTACTACTTCACAAAATCAAATAAATACGATGCATGAAAAAAAAAAAAAAACAGAAAAAAAATTGTCTCGAGCTCTTTAAATTTTTACGAAAATTATAAGCATATGAAATAATTTAGAAAGTGCAAAACGCTTTACTGAATAATTATAATAATAAACAAAGAATGTGAATATGTGTGTCTATGCGTGTGTTGGCATTCTACAGGCAGAAGGTTTGACTCGAAACTACCAAATTTAAGGTAAATATATTTTAGAAGCTAAAATGTGAGCTTCAAATCAATTTTCTTTTCTTTTTTTTTAATTTAAGTTTAAAAATTTGTCACCCTTTGACCCTTTTACGTAAGAATTTACCATTGCCCCAAAACGATAATTTCTAAGTTTTAAAATGGGGCAGAAATCATTTTAAATGTTGACTAATCATTGTATAATTCATCATGAATTTAGGTAATTTTTAAAAAATATTTTCTTGCATAACTTTCAAAAATACATTTTACTATTGCAGTTAAATTCAAAATCCATCGTTTATTCTATCCTACGCAATTTTATACCCATACTATAACAGATAATCAAAGTAAGAATATATTTAATGATCTTTATCCTCCCTAGTGAATAAGCTAAGTATTAACAGCAGTGAATAACCTTGAATATTTATTTAAGATAATCTAAAATTAAAAAACAAAGTAGTCTACGACATTAATAAAGTATATTAGCAGTGCCCCCCCCCCCCTCTGTGTTTTTATACTTACTGTTCGTGTCAGTATCCTGAGAAGACCACTTTTCGACGATCTATCTCACTAAGGATACAGAGGTAGGTAGGGAGCATTTTCAGAATTTACTTTATTGTTAAATGTAAATTAATCCTTCTTTATTATTGTCCCTGTTTTGCAGAATTAAACCCATCATAACGCATGCACAAAAACGCGAAGGACTTTAGAATCAGTTGGCAAAAAACATAAAAGTGATTTTGCAGATTTTACACTTTATCGTCAGTTGCATTACTGTTTCCACGGTCATGAAAAATGTAAAAACGAAATAATGTATTTTATAAAATTTAGCATTTTTCTCTATTTTCTTTTCATACCAATTTGTAATATCTTCGAATAGCATAAAAATTTATTTCCAGATTTAAATTAAGTAATCAATCAGAACAAAAATTTTAATTATCTAAAATATAAGATAAATAAATACAAAACATGACGCTTTAAATCATTTTTTTAATTCGATTGAAAATGCTGATATTTTTCCCCTTTAAAAAGAGTGAGAGAGCGCAGTAATCGCTTTATGATTCAATACCTTCAAAAAAATACCTCATCAATGCAATGCATTCTGTTAGAGTTCCAAAAAAAAATAATAAATATATATATATAATAGCAAACAGTCCTATCGGTCAAAATCGAAGGCCTACTGCCAACATTATGTCGGCAAGAAAAGAAGAAAAAAATTTAGACTGGTGAGATGACACTTGGCTCAGAGAGCGAGTGTTCGTTATCAGATTCTGGAACACATTTACGGAAGTGAGACTTTAGTATACATTTTCTAGAAGAATCGCTTGTGCGATTTTTGCAAGGTAATCCCCGACTTTTAGCCTGTGGAAATTTTAAAAATAACACACCAATGCGGTGGAAGACGCAGTATGTGAATGAAATTTTCGAATATCTCAAAGTATAAAAAGAAAAATAGAAACAAAAAAAATTTAAGCGAAACTGCTCTTTCAGAACAGATTCAAAGCATTCAATAATTTTGATGAATTTAATATCGCAAATATATAAATTTTATAAAAACGCAACCTGCAAATCTTAAGAAGGTATGTGACTTTAACTGTTTATAATTTTTACAGTGATAACACATTTTCATTCTTTTCAACGAGATTCAATCTTTTCAACAACTTTAGAAAATGAATAAAGAAAAGAAAAAATTAATTTTAAAATGTCAAATGACATAAATATAATACTTAAAGAAAATGTAGATATTTTCATTTAGAATTATTGCATTCAAATTGTTTTTGGTGAATTTTATATCATCATTGAATTTAAAATAATAAAAATGTAATGTGTAAATTCTTAAGAAGGTATTTTAATTATAATGATTATACCTTTTACAGAGATAATACATTTTCGCTCTTTTCAACAAGATTATTTACTTCAGAATAAAAAGAAATAAATGAAAAAATAAATTTAAAAATGCCAAAGGACATAAATATGATGCTTATAGAGAGCTTAGATATTTTCATTTTATTACACGTTATTTCTACTGTGAATCATGAATTTAATAAAATTGAATTTTCTATTTCTTTTTTTTTTACCCTCATAATAATTAAGAAATTATCAAAAATTAACTGACAAAATTAGCAAAACCTGCCTCACTGACGTTAGTTTTTCGTAAAATGTATTTTCGTATACATTAGAGACCAAACGATTCAGATTTCAGATGTTAACCAACTTCTTTTGATATTTCCCAAAATCGAGATCAATTTCCTACGATCAAAATTTTTAGTATTATACCCAGAAATTTCAAGTTTTGATTCACAATGAGCAATAGCTATTTTATTTTTAATAATAACTACCTATAATGTATTTAAAAATTAGCTTTTACTACATACAAAATATTATCAGTATGTTTTAGGAAATACAGTTCAAAATAATAATTCCTTTACGTATTATTATTTATGACTGCATGGCTACGAGCTCGGGATGGTTCAAATTTCTGAACGTTTCCTGCCAGTCAGCTTCGAAGCATCCGATTAAAGTGAAAAAAATTTGGTCATTTCAGCTAAACTCAGGACTATGTTAACGAGCGTTCTGTGTAACAAGGGTAATGAAAAAATTTGAGGAACTTTAGAAGATATTTGTAATCGACACTAGATATCTCAATACAGTAAAAAATAATTATCATATGCATTAGGAGAATGAAATAAATAATCTGTTCATTCAATTCGACTCAAGATTTGATCACTAAATTACTGCATTCAAAAATAACACTGAGATTCAGAGCCGTTTATTGGCAAATATATTCAAAAAAAAAAAAATTATTACTAAAAATAAATGCTGATATCCCGAATACCTTCAATAAACAATCTTGAAATTTCTTCATTACCTACAAGGAGAAATAATTAAGAAAATCGTTTCAAAATAAATTTTATAAAAATCTGAGGAATAATTTTAATTTAAGTTTTTTAATAAACTAATTATATTATTAATTTCTCATTTATTTTTCTACAATAAAGACAATTCTGACGGAAACGAGGTTGCGAAATTTTTTACCATCCGACAGAAGGCACAAGTGGGAAAAAATTATAAAAAACATCTTCTCTAAGACAATAAAAAAGGTATAATCGTGTTCTAATTATATCATATTTACTAAATAATATTTTAAGAAATAAACGTTGGTGATCAAATATCAAAGATCATATATCAGCTTCAGATGCTGGAAGCAAGAACAATAGCAATATTAATTACTAAAAGTAAAAAAGATTGTCCGGATTGATCGAAGGAATTAAAGTATAGGGGAGGAAAGTGCTTCAGAGGCGCTGATGAAATGAGTATTTCAGCATGAAACCATAAGCTCCAATTTCATTCCCCACGTAAGATTCTAATTTTAAATGTATACAAAAAAAAAAAAAAAAAGACGAATTCGAAAATTTGTATTTAAATTTTATATCTTCCTAATATTAATTTAAGCATTTATATGACATTATATAGAAGATTATTAGAAATACATAATTCTGAAAGTTTTAACAGTATGATAATAGCTACTCTTTACAGAAAATGCAGTAAAAATTGTCTTAATTTTGATGCAAGTCAACTTTTAAGCCAAATCACATGAGAGCAATCTCACATGAGTCGACAGATTCACCCAATAATAAAGGAAGAAAATCAGGGAAACTTTTAACCCAACTCATGTGATAAACTTTGAAAAAAAATTACTCATGGCGAGTAATTTTCATTGTTCCTATTTATTCGAAACCATAAGTCTGGATGCCATTTTCACGAGCAAATCACGTGGACATGTTCATGAGAGATGGAAGCAAGTCTGATTTCCATGCCAATAAATTCTATTTTTCCTACTGGTATTCCTTTCTTCGGATATGAACATCTTTTTTAACGAAGAGACATTCAGAATTTCTACCGTAGTAATTCATTAGGCTACTGTTTGAAAAGTACAATGCCGCGAACTTTTGGCGATGGCGCTATTTCCCTTCGGCAAACCTAAAAGACTGCCAACTAATTGCTCAGTCTAGTCATTTTTTGGCAGCGTGCCAGGGAAAGCCTCGAAGCACGTGATTTTCAGAACGTAGTACGTATAGACGAGAATTTTTTTTTTTTTTAAAAAAGACCTTGCCTTTGACGAGACTTCTAAATCATTTTCTTTTTCAGACAAGATTTTCTCCTTTCCTTTAATTTAAGAACTCAGGGAAAAGGTGCTTTTTTTTTTATTTACGATTTTTTCACCCCTCCGGAAACCTACAAGATGAAAGAACAAATAAAAAGGCAGACGATTCGTGTCGAGGTTTATTCAACTCTTTCAAGTTGGTGTGGGGGGTCCGGGCAGTCTCACGAATGGAGGCCATTCCTATCGTCCAATCACTGGAGGGCGTTAAAAGAATGTCTTCAGCAGAATAAATTTTGGAATTAGGATTTATTTTTGAATTTTTTTTTACCGTTAACTTTTATTATATTACATATTTGAATCAATAACACACCCGAAATCATTAGCTTTTAAAAACATTAGTTTTATGTTCAAAATGTTGTATTCCTACTAAGTCCAAATCCAATTATGGAAGTAATAATACACTTTTGGTAATATATTTTAAATAACACCACTGGTTAAAAGTTAAAAAAATAATAATAATAAATAGTTTTCTAATAAAACGGAATTGTATATGATCTAATTATTGAGAGTAAATTCAAAAATTTTCTTCTATGATTCACATATTTTTTTTTTACTGTTTACAGGTTTTGTTGAACAATTTTTAAAAAATTAAAATACTTTTGCAACTGTTTTTTTCATCGACTTTTATTAGCATTTTCTTTTTAAATTGAAAACTACAATTTTTATATGGAACTTTGCAAATATACATACAGAGTTCTGAATCATAATCCAGAAACTTCCTTAATAGATAAGTATTAAACATTTATCTAATGAATTAATAAATAACTAATATCATCAATTCTTCCAAACAGATTAATATTTGCGCAGAAGAAACTGTATGACGACATGTATTTATGAATCATTTCTAAATATAAATGCAATTTTAAAGATATTTCATCAATACAACTATAGTATTAAAAAAATGCATGCAAAATAATAAAATTGTTTGATTTTTGTATGAAAACTACACTAAAAATCTAGAAAAATAATGGGAAAATAAAATAAATATTGAAAGATCACAATCATTTTTCCTCGGCGCTTTAAGAAAAATAATCAAAATGCGATTTATAAATTAACAAAAAAATGTTTATTTGTTAAGTTTTTTGCTCTCTTTAAATTTTATTAAATACTAGCCGGCTTCGAACACCAGCTGGTTCATCGGGATTAATAGTAACTAAAAACTTTCATTAAATATTTTGTGAAACTTGATTTCAATAGCTTCTTCAGAAAGAAATTTTTAAGCTTCATATTTTAAAGATACTACACCGTTCTCTGTTATTTCAGAGAGCATTTCCCCTGTTTGTTTGTTTTTTTGTCATTTTCCCCGAAATCCAGAAGAAAAAAAATACACTTTAACAAAATAACATGATTCCTAACCTAAAACAATTAAAAACTGACATTTTTTCCCCTGTTAAAAGTATTTTAAATATTAAAAAAATCAAGTAAATATCTTTCTTGCTTTCTTGAAATCTGCTTTAACAATAATGGCATATTAAGAACAGGACAGTAATTTGTATTGTAAAACAAACACGAAAATATATCAGCAATAGCAATATAATCGAGACTTATGACCAATTTTTATTTTCCACCAAAATTCTTCTTATTTTTTTTTTTTTTTCTCTTTGCATTTTCGTTTGTGATGCGTTTAATATTCGTTCATAATTCTTACGATTCTTGTTGGATAATATGGTCAAAATATTTCTTTTAAAACTAATAAAACATAAGGAAATATTTATATCATAAAAACATTTCAAAACTTGCATCATTGAAAGGATAATTCTGAATTTTAAGTTATTGTAGGTAAAACGACGCAACTTTGTTTAATTTGATTGAAATTCTAATTAAAATGTCAAAAACAACAGCTCTGAAGTGCTTATTTCGACCTTACACATCTAAGTTAAATGGTCTCGACTGAAACAACAACAACTATGCACACAAACATACATTCGTTTTTATTTTAAGGAAAGATGAAGCTAACGGAAAATAAATTCAACGCCCACATGCAGATATCCTTAAAAAAACGATTAAAATAAAAAGATAAATTTATCATAAAAACAATAAAATTTTGCAAGATGTCAGAAGTGATAGAGGGGCAAGTTAATAAAAAGAATCTAAATTCTTTAAAATTTCAAAAGATTCATTAAAATTCTAATTAAAGAGACACTAGTTTATATTATCTCTTGCCATATACAATTAAAATTACTATCAGGTATACGAAATATACTACAATTCTTTAACAAGGAGGTGTTATTTAATATTATATTATATTATATATATTATATATATATATAGCGGGTAAAATGTTACTATTAAATGTGCATAGAATGTCAGAACACGATTGAAAGTTACATACCGCTATTCACTATTAAAACTGCTATTGATAGAATTGGCTTAGAATTGATATTATTCACTTAAAGAGTCGGCTTATTGGGATTACTAATAGAAATTATGTATCCATATTAATTCTTATTAATTCATTTCAAAAAATACATTAAAATTCTAACTAAATTTTCAAAAAAAAAAAAAAAATCCAGCTCCGAGGCGCATATTTCTATCCTACACATATAGGTCAAACGTCTGTAGCAGCACAGACATTCATCTTTATTCTAAGGGAGATGAAGATAATGAAAAATAAATAAAACAATCAAAGTAGGCTAAAATTCTTAAAACTAGGCCGATTAAAATAAATGGATTATATATTTATTATAAAAACAAAATCCTCAACACTAAATTGTTCCAAAAAATGATTGGAAAAAATGAAATAATGCTAGCAGGGAGCGGGGGAGGTCTGAATTCTGTTAAATTTTTACCTTAGGAATTTAATAATGACGCAACGAAGATAATAAAAAAAATCAAAAAGTTAATTGAGCGCCGTAACTAAAATGGTATCAAATTAAGAAAAAAAAAAGGGGGGGGGGGATCCTATACGAAATTCTTTCAAGAAACATTTTTTCATAAACACAAACAACAAATTTCCTGATTAAAAAACATAAATAACAATAAGGAAGGAATGTTGTGTAATAACAAAATTCTAATTGTTAAGTTCTCACTCTTGTTGTTATTTCATTATCATCCGAGGACGAGGCAGAATCATCTGTAGGTGTTACGAATATACTTATTGAATGTCAGTGAATTTAAAGTTGGAATCTTGAAAAGCTTTCTGGGGGTATAAGAAGAAAAAAAAAAAAAGACACAAAAATCGCAGACAGGCGGTCGGGTTGAGATAAAAATAACCCTAATCTGAAGTAATGACTCCCACACGAAAACTGTAAGAAGACACCATCCTGAATAAGGGAAGACGCACTTCAAAATAAGGATTATCACAGCTATTTTCGAGGAAAAATTTATTTGAAATCGATACACTTAACTTTATTTATTTCCCAAGTGCATAAGTGATTTTATTTTTCAAAGAGGATAATGCGACACTTCAGTTACTATAAAAAATTATATAATACAGATAAATTATTAGTACATTAAATATTACTTCTTTTTGGGAGGTAAAACATATTTTTATACCTTTCGCAACATTTTATGACAATTTACATCATAAAATTGATTCAAATACCTTTTCTTTAGTTTAATTTAAAATAAATATTACTACTATTTTATTGAAATAATTTATCGAAGTACTGTTCAGACTAAAATATTCTTCGTAAATTCTCCCTAAATATATTTATAACACAAAAATTTCATTTTTAACTACGTAGTAACATTACGTGTGGTAAAATTATTGGCAAAAGTCATGCTTCAAATTTAAAGATATCAACGTTACTTTTTATACAAGTTACTTTCTTAGTTTACAATAACTCAATACTAGCGACCTTTCAAAATGAAAGTATTTACTAAAAACTGAAAAATTGAAATATACTTATTATGGATAAAGTAAATATTCCGCTAATTTTTGAATATTTTGATTAAATTTTGAAACCATTTTATTTAACGTAAGCAAATTTATGAAATTAATTTATCATATATTTTATTTTATATTATCGATTAAGAAGTAGGAAGTTTATTATAGATATTTTTAATTCTGTACTTGTTATTGTTGATACTTATGATATTTGTCATAGACAAGTCAGCAATTTTAAGCTGAGTTTGAGCAGTATCTTCTGAAGCCGTATTCCTATTACTTGTAAATCTTCAGACAAGGCACACCTCTCTCTATGACCCTTGATATATCACTCTTGCAATTTTTTGGGGTGCTTTGATGTAGTTGGTAAACTGGACAGACATCAAAGCACTCTAGAAAACCAAAGGAGAGGGAAAACGTGGCTCGTCTACAAGCAGACAAGTCGTTGAAAGGCCCCTGAACAGCTGAGGTCTCAGCTCTGAAAATAGCACTCGCGTACACAATCCTGTTCTCCGAGGTGGGTGGGGGCTCTTCCACACACCTGAACAATCATACCCGAACCAGGACTCGAACCCGGGACGCACTGATCATGAGGAAGACACGCTACCCCTTGGCGAGGACACCGGCTAAATTTTATGCTTCCTAACCTGATATTTTTAACCTTTTTTTTTTTTTTTAATCCAATTTAGCGTCCGTTGAATATAATCAGAGACGTTAATTCAGATAGATAACAGTCGCTCAACAATCAATATTATTACATTAAAATTTCCACATTTCACAAGAACTAAAAAAAAGTTTTACTACACCAACAATAAATATCGTGATTTTTTAAATCTTAACCAAATGTATAATCTTATGTTCATACTCAATGTAAAAGAAAAAATTCGCCAAATTCATTACTGGTTGAAAAAAAATTCATTTACTCTTCCTCTAGTAAACATTGGAAATATGAGACAGGTGATGTTAAGAGTCATATAAAAACAAATCTTTATATTATATTATATTATTATATTATATTATATTATATATATATATATATATATATATGGATTAATGGATTATGCACCACCGTCTATATACTAGGCGGAATTAAAAATCCCCGCCCTTTATTTTGTCTGCGTCATTATTGGATACAAAATCCAAACTTTGTTTTGTCATCTAGCAACTGGGTTGGATTTTTCGGTTTAAACTGATTGATTGGTTTGCGGATAAACCTAAACATGAATAAATTGAAAAGTTCAATGATTTGAGGTTCGAATTTTTATTATTTATACTGATTTATTGTATTCTCTTTTCAAGAATCAAATTGAAGGCCACTATCAAAATTTTTTTAATTTTTTTTTTTTAATTTTGAATTCAGGGTTGCATTTTTTTTTCTGTCAGCAAATTATTATTTGTTTTACTCATTCCAATTTTTGTAATTAATTCCGATCTGAGTGAATACGTGAGTTAGATTACGTTATGAGTAGAGACAATTCCATTACAAAACTGTTAATATTAATACATATTAAATCTTAAGTACACTGTAAACAATTTTAATTTGTAAACACTCTACCAATGTGCGTGATAATTTATTTTAAGTTTTCAATAGTTAATTTCTGTCTAGTTTAGTTTAGTTATATTAGCGTCCCGTTTTAAAGCAATACTAGGACTTATGGAACGGACCTGGTAATTTTGAACCACAGTCAGATAATGAGGATGACACCTGAGCTGGCATCCCCCTCTCCACACCAGTGGGAGTTAATTTCTGTCAATCGAATTTAAGATAATGCTAATAAAACAACCCATCAACACAAGCATGTCTTCTAGAATTAAATAAAGGTGTAAAAATAAAAGAACTGTAAGCATTACAAGACTATTTTTTTGATAAATCACGATAAATACATTTAAATATATTTTTTTTTTTACTAAAGTCAATTTCTTTTTTTAGACTTAAACCGAAATGAACAATTTTATTTTATATGTTAAAATCGTTATCGCTATAGCATTCTTTCGTAAATACATTTTTATTCCAAATTCAAATTGCATCTAAAAATCATACCAGATCTCGTAAAACTCCAGCTCAGAATTTTTACTTGTTTACCATTTCCTTCAAAACTAAACCTGCTAGTACCTGCGTCATGAAAAACACAACAGTAATATTTCAAAATTATGAAACAATAAAATACGGGATAGATATTTCGCTTCTTAATTTCTTCTCTAAACCTGCTAAGATATAACGATTGACCGCATTTAAAAATCTGCCGCCATAAATAAAATTACAACGCAAAACGTCGAGATCTATGAGTGACCAGAACTCGATTAAACAGGTTCGTTAAGAGTTAAAAATAAAATCATTTTAACTAGTTTGTTATGTAAATGAATCACCTGCTTGCTATAATGAGTAATGTTTTATTCAAATCTTGAAGCAGATGAATATTTTATTCAAAAAAGCGTGGAAAACTTGAAAAAAGATAATCTGATAATTTTCTCATTTAGCTGCTTCAACTGCGTTTCAACAAGTGCATTTAAGGCGTAGTGTTCTTTACTGAAAGATTCTCAACCACTAAGATTTTTTAATATTTTTTAATCCGCTATCCTACATACATAATAAAGACCCCGAAAAGTCCTCCAGGAATTTAAAATTATTTATTTGATAGGTTTCAAAAATAATTAACGTTTATAAATGCTTTTTAACATATATTTGCACGTTTATTATATACATAAAATGCCATTTCTACCACAATAAAGGCTTCACAGAATAATTAAACGGAAAGTAATAATAATTTTCGACGTATTTCACAGTTGAATCACGAAGATTTGAAAACAGACAATTCAGAATAGTGAAGGATTTAAGCATTTTGCGGCTCTAGGAAGTGCACATTATAACACCCCTTCTCTTTTGACAATTTAATTTCCTATTTCCACACATTTTCAATTAAATCATCATATGTCTTATTTAATTTTAGTAAATTTTTAACCAAATATTTATTTCTAAAAAATGCATGTTTTTATTTATTTCACTATGAATGAAAGGTCTACAAGTATATACTAAATTATGCTACAAATTATATTGCAATAGTTATAAATATTCGATCCATCTTATACAAACTAATATCTTAAGTAAACGAAAAGATACAAAAGGAGATTTCATCAATTATATTAATATTTTATCAATATGTTTGACATTTCGTAGAGCCACAGTTTCAGCAAATTTATGTCGCTTCTAACTTAATAACATTTAACACATTTAGACTATGGCCACTATCACCTAAGCGACTTCTGGGGGAAGATAAAGTCTAGTCTATGTAAAATTAATAATAATTATATTAGAGGCTTCATTTTGGTTCTATATAATCTATATGTATAAAAAAATTAATTTATATACATCTTTGCAGTTTATTCTTTCCAACGCCGCTAAAATTTAAAAAATATCATCCAATTTATATTCAACAATGACAGTGAAATTTTAGGAATCACTCTACCCTTTCATTCCGCTCAAATTTTTATTATTGCCAAGTTCACAGTCTGAATACACAAATGTCTTGACTATTAACATTAACCGTTTTAATTTTAAAAAAAATGGGAAACATTTCACTTTATTTATTTATTTATTTATTTTCGTTCGCTGAAGTGGCAAATGCTACGAGTGAATGTAGAAATTCGGTATAATTTGGATTCGAAAACATTCTAAAATGAGATCCCAAATTATCATTTCACAAGAATATGTAAAACTTCAAATAGAAGGTTATCGAATTTAAGAATTAAAATTTCCTAAATGGTTCTTCAGCAATATTTATCATTATTGTGAACATGTAAAATAATACATTGTTTGCACACGCAAAAACCAGTCTTGTTAATCAAAATGTAGTTACAATAACAAAGACCAATTCATTGATTCTTATTGCATTATGTAGAGGTACCGTTTACTTAGGGTTGCAAATTAAATTACTAGAACAAGCCATCATATTGGCAATAATTTAAATTACTATATTTGACTGGAAACGATAGCAAAAATTTAAGTTTGAATGCATAAATTCTTGGTCCGTTAATGTACTACTGACTGTAAATTTGACGTAGAAATTAACTCATGTGTGAACTAACTCATTAATTAACTCATTTGGACTCATTAACTCATTAAATGAGTTAATTCATACACTCATGTGAATTAACTCATTTGGCGTAGAAATTAACACTACGTGTTTTTGTAACTGCATATGATGGGTCTAAATATACACTAGTTCACTAAAGGATGGTCAAAAAAATAATTAAAAATCAATAGCTTATAATTTGTGCGCCGGTTTTCGTTGTTGTTGTTGTTGTTATAGAATCCAAAAAAAGAGACAATTTATTAAGTAGGTGATTATAATAACTTAATACACAGATCATTCTGCAAAAAGTTATTTTTGAACGATGAGTGGTTTCGGGATCTAAGGACCGTGATCAGTGAAGAAATTTTGTCTTGTCATGAGAATCATTGCAATAGATAGTCTTCTTATGGAAATATATCTAAAAACTACCACATTAGAAATAACAATACTGCAATGCCTTTCCTACTTCGCCCTCCCCTCCCCCTCTGAGCTAGATTGATAATTCCGTACATTCCATTACAAAAATAGATACAAACGAACAAAAGGAAGAATCGCAACTGACCACAAAGAATCTGAATTCGGTCATATAAAGGAAAAGAAAAAAACTCATTCAATCAAGCCGAACTAGGAAGAGAGTTAACAAAGAATTGGCTAAGTTAAAATTTCAAAAAAGTAAGCGCGAGAGTTCGCAATTACGCGGCGACTTCTATTTCTGGCACGAAAAATCGAGAGTGGGAGCGGAGGAGGTAAAAAACGAGGCCACATAAGATTTCGTAATAACCATCCACTTTAACCTCGTTTGTAACTGCCTTACTCAAATACGAGAAGGTTACCTCAAGTCGGCCTTCTCTCTTCTCCAGTTGAGGTGTGAACTGTTCATTTATATTTCTTTCAAGGTGCTGCCCCGTAATACAGGTAACGGGAGCGAAGAATTTAGTTCAGACAAAAGAGATGGAGATTTTTCTAGGAAGCTATTATCGCCCCGCATCTCCCAAGAAAGCAGATGCTCAGATGCGGAATAACAATGCAGAGATTCATAGTAGAGCGAGGTGAGACCAAGGTGCTGATCTATTTCATCTTATTTCATTATACCTGCTCGAAGAAACAAAGACCATGAACAGCTTATATAATAAAGGATTGAAGTTTCAGGATAAAGATCAGATTTAAAAAAAATTCCGAGACTTTTTTTACTTAGTGAAAGACAATTTCAGAAATACAAAGCCTTCTGGTGAAGGACCTAAATCAATCTTGAATTGCGAATGTGCAATTAAAAGAATAAAAACATGTATGCTGTATTTAAATTGAAAAAAATTCGAACAAGAAAAGCCAAATTCATCAGTCACTATTTTATTAAATCAAAATTGAGTATTTTGTCTAAAGGTATAAAATCAAACTATTAAATTCCATGCCAAAGAAATTCTAAGCCAGGGACAGAAACGATAACGCTTTAGGCTCCAAAAATAAACAAATAACTAAAAAGCGTTCACTAACTTATACATCAGTCGAAATACGCATATAAGAGTTAGAGAATATTATATATATATATATATATATATTCTACATAATAGGCATAAATGAAAGCAATAGTTTCATCTCCAATCATATAATTGATCATAATTTTCAAAAATAAAGTTAAAAATGTGATGCAGAATTATTACCAAGTTGAATTAGACTACCAAGTTTAACACCAAATTTGTAAATTAAAATCGATAATACGTGTCATCTGTTTACATAATTCCTATTGCAAATAAAACTATAAGCATATTCAATTACTTAACTTTCACGAGACATTTTTTTTACGATTTTAAGTAATTGTGCATGACTGATATTACTTAGATTTGTAATAAAGTATTAATTCCTAGTATTTATTTTGATTTTATTTGAGAATAAAATTGTATAGATCTTATATGAAAAATAATAGTAGAGGTAAATTTTTATTTACAATAAAACGAAAATATAAATAGAATTACCTAATATAAATGGTAAAAATTTTAACGGCTCAAGCTCTGAATCTAAATAATCAGAACAAATTTCGATTCATAAACAAATTAAACGTAGAAATTAATGTAAGTATGTCACCAAACTGAAAAGACTTCTAATGATGAAAAGACACTGTTCCAATATCACTTTTAGGCAATTACATGTACATTATTTTTTAAGTTCATTTACGGCTTTGGATTAGTAATTGCACCTACCATTACTGTTATTGTTATTTAATTACAGATATTACAGTCAAAATTTTGTTAGTAACCAAAGGCAGAAAAAAAAAATCAGACGACCGTTTCTTTGTTTTTTCCATTTTTTAATTTTCTTGAGTGAAATGCCAAAATTTAATTTTTGTATGCATCAAAAAGTCATTAACATGCTATTAATATAATTGTATTTTAATTATTTCTAATGTAACAACAATAAACAATTTTCTTGAATTCTATTTCAATTCCTCTTTTTCACTCGAATATTCAATTTCAACTCCGTTTTTTTTTTCTTCTTCCCACCTTTTGCGTGATTAACCTTTAAAATGCATGAACTTTTATTTGTTAATGAATAAAATTTGAAATCAACAGGAAAACGGATGTAAATATAAAAAAAACTGACTTATTTCTACATCATTATAAACAATAACTAAGTTATACAAATCGATTAGATACTTTTCCTTAGTCTTGCTTCTACCCGAAAACAATTCTTCTTGTATGTTTTTATTACTTTTTATATAAATAATCCTAATTCCTAATATCCGCCGAAGCGAAATTGTACTCAGATACAGCTCCAACAACAACAACAAAAAATGTCATACATAAACTGTTAAAGATTCTAGTTGCGCCTGGAAACAAAAGTTTTGGTAAAATTCAAATTAATAAAAAAAAAAATGTTTAACAAAAGGTGCTACATAGAGATATGGGAATATAATACGATATGCTATACGACGCAGATCTATATCTTTGTGCACTAAAGGATTAATTTGTATGTCATCACTTCCATAAAGCATTATAGTAATTATGCTGCGATCATTCAGATACATAAAATGCAATTATTGCTGCCCTTTTTTAAAAAGCAACAGTACAGATTAAGCACAATAGGCTACAAATCTTTATTTCCTTCAGTGAATATTTAACTTTTTTTTATTTACACAAATGAGACCCACTAGCTACGTAGATCATGGAATATTCGAAGACAATTAGAACGCCGGAAATGTTTAGAGTCTCATCTAAAATTTCTGAACGGGGCCATTACGACTGGAAATTCCGAGCTTTACAACGCCATTTACTTACCGTTAGTGCATGACTGCAGTCTCGTCTGCAGGCACGTAAATTCTGCTTAAACACAGCTGGCATCACTAATTACGCCATTGCTCTACCACCTGCCTTAATGCACTCCCGCACTACGATTCTCGAATGTTTGTCATTTACACTGCTGAATAATGAGGAGCTGCAGCATACTATTCAAACAACACTCGGATTAGTGGAATAATTCATCAAAAAAGATACCAAAAATTATAGAATGTGTTGTCGTTATAGATCTCTCGACATAAAATTTTCCTCTTTTTTTTTTTCAAAACAGCTGGAAATTTGGGAACACAAAATTCATTTTTAATTATTTTTATTAAGATACTAGCCGCCTTTGGCGACCAGCTGGTTCGCCATGAGTAATTCGTTCTAAAATTTTCAATTAAATCACATATTCATTAGCCTTGAAGTAATTCCGGGCATGTATTGTCCTGAAATAAATATTTTCTTTAAGATGATGGACGGAAATTTCTAAAAGTTCACCTTTTCCTAATAATATTCTTTAATTTTATAAATCAGTCACTTTAAACCATCGGTTATGCTTCCAAAATATTAAAAAAAAAAAAATTTCATGATGTTGCCAAAATATTAAATATGTTTTTTTTAAAGAAAGCGAGAAAGGGAAAAAAGTATTAAATTAATGATACAAATATTGCAAACGATTACATAAATATGCCATTAAGTCGGGATTTCAATGCATATCCTGTCAAAATTCAATCAGGTTTACCGTAAATAAAGAAGATTTATTGAGTTAATGATATAGATATTGCAAACGATTGTAGAAACCTTTGCTTTGCATTTATTTTTCAAAGAAAATATCACATTTTATATTTATTTTATTTTATCCAGTCACGTGATAAAAACATGGTTAAAATATTTCTTTAAAAATTCGTTAAAAATAGAAGCTTTTGTTATAAATTAAAAACACTGATACCGTTAGAAAGCTAATTTTTTTTATCTTTAAATTGATATAAAAATCATGCTTGTGCAATAATATTTTCGGAAGTTAAAGCGGAAAAACGTCAAAATTTCGCTTAAATTTTAATTAATACAAATTCTAATTAAAAATTCGAAAAAAGGGTTCCGAGGTGCACATTCCGGACCTCCAAGGTATACATGTACCAAATTTGGTAGCTGTAGGTCCAACGGTCTGGCCTGTAGAGCGCCAACACACACACACACACATTGAGCTTTATTATAAGTATAGATTAAATATCGTTAGAATACACTGTCGAAACAAAACGCTAACGTGATGTAGGAATAACCTTAAATTTGTTGATATCGTGTTCCGTATGATTCTGGATATAACTTAAAAATCAAAAGGAAATCATCTGATCACTTCAGCACTGAAATAAATTTTTAAGAACTAACCAATTAGAACACAGGTTCCTAAACTGTAGCACGAGTATTCCTGGAAAGTCAATTATTAGAGCGAAAAGGTCCTGTTAGCGATGGTGGAAGAAAAAGGCATAGAGAATCAAAAGGAAAGAATTTATTTCACTAAAACCATTGAAAAGTATTTAAAAAAAATGCAAGTTCTTAAGAAATCCTTAAGAGTAGAAGTGAAAGGTGAGTGCCAAGGATGCACTGTTAAAATAATAGAACAATTACGCAATAAAATTCCTAATACTTTCAAGTGTATACACATTGTTATGGATGTATTACAAACTGAGTGTTGTGTGTATCTTCTAAAAAATATCAAAATAAGCTTGACGCAACAACAGGCATGAGATTACACATTTGAATCTTCTTTAAAAGACATAAAAGCCACAAAACAAAGCCAAGGATGCATTGAAATACTCTTTCATTTAAATAGATAATAAAACCGAATAATTATTAGCTATCATCATAGATTAATGCAAAATTCATTCAATACCGTTTCCATGTTTTAGAGCGTGGATACAATTTTTTGAAAAATCGAAAGTAATTCTTATACATGCAATTTATTCGAATCATTTGACGTCTAAACTAATTTAAGTTCCTAACATTATTAATATAAATGTTATCGCCAAAAGGTACGGTTAAGTCCGAATTTTGATAGTAGAGAAATAGACATAAAAATTAAAATAAAAAATAAAAAAAACTTATCAAAAAGTGTATGGAAAAGAATAATGGATAGAATAATAATAAATGCAATCGATTTTAAAATGTTAGAATATATCATATACGTGCACAGAAAACATTAGTTATGGTACTTACTCTACAAAGTGATACATAAAATTCAGTCCTTAAGAAAACCGAATCCCTAACACAATGGAATTGAGCGTTATCTTGAAAATACATTGAAAAGAATTTTACCGTCTGCACAATAATGGCACCAGTGCTAAGAAAAGCCCAATAATGACCCTAAGAAATAATCATATAGTTTACCTTGGAAGAAGATACAGAATTCCGACAGTATCATAACGATTCATTAAGGACAAAGAATTAAATTTTGATTCACCCAGAATAATGATGTTTACTACATGCCTGGCATACATACTTTCCCTCTATTATTATGTAACACTAGCTTAGCCAATAAATACTGCCATTATCGCTGTCAATGTAAATATTTGACATTATATCGTTCGTCTTTCAGCCTCAAATATTATGTGTTCTTGCTGAGACAGTAACCATCCAAACGAAATTTGTGTGCAATTACTTTCGAGATAATGTGATCTTGTGTATGTGAAGTAAAAATACTAATTTTGCATAAGGTAAAGTAAGGTTTGCATTCAGATAGCTATAATTCGTCCAATAAACCACGCACGCGCAGAAACAGTACAGTAGCAAGTCTTGTCGGGATGAGCACTTGCTACTGTCAGCTCTTTCAGCACATGAGTAGTCTTTCTGAGACCTTATAACTAGCTGAAAACGCATCTTAAAGAGAACTGTACTATCCAAAGGAGAAAGCTATACATATTTATGGAAACTACAATGACAATGTCTAAAAGCAAAGTGAGAGTATGATTTGGCTTAGACGATTCATAAGTGGCAATTTCATACGTTTCTATTTGGTGTGATGAAAAACTTGAGGTGTAACAACTGTGTTAAAAACAGATCAATCTGCACCATGCATCTGTCAGAAGACATCCATAGTGTCAAGCCACTGAAACGTGATTATGTGGGAGGACAGCGCCTTATTTCACACGACGAAAGACATAAGACACTCTCACCCGCCGTATTCAAAAGGCTTGGTTCATTTGGATTACTATTTGTTTTCATCGATGACTCACGCACTTTTCCAGAAACACTTTAACAATTATAAACAAGGAAAAAAAAATGACTTGATGACTGGATCACATCAAAATCTAAACAATTTTTCTAAAAGGACATTCCCTAGTTGAAGGACAAATGAGCTAATTTGTAATAGCTATCGATGGCGCACACTTTGAATTGAATAATTGTTACTTTTCTCCAAAACAGCAATTATTCTTTAAAAAATATATTAAAAATTATTGAACAGTATACCTTGTAAATAAAAAAAAATTTATTCCATAAATAGAAGTTCGATTTTCAATTGTTGCAAAGAATAACAATTTGTGGAAAATTGTATATTGAACTGTAACTTTTTTTTCTGTTTAATGGGGAGAAAAAATTTCAATCTGAGCGTCAGAAAATATCGCTAATAAAATCAGCACGCAAATTTTTAAGGTCATTGAACAATTAAAACAGAAACTGCTCAATGTTTTGTTGGAAGTTCAAAAGCAAGAACGGAAGCAACCCATTGCTCCACTTTTTTTCAAAATAGCTATCTCTAACTTTATCCACGAACATTATCAACTTACTGATAATACTAAGATCTTCACATCTGGTGCGTATCGTCATAGCCTTGAATGAAGCAGGTGAAATAAGTGTTGAATGTTTCTCCAAGATTTCACAACAAAGGATGATTAAACATTCCAAGACACTGACTGCGAAATTTTCGTCTACTTCGAATCCTATTTGTTTTCATTAGATTTGAATACAAAAATAATAATGTTGATCTGGCGGGGTGGCATAAATATGTTCCTCAATATCCATTCAAGCAGTTTTGTAAAATTGCTTTGAAAAGAACTTCATATTGAGTAAAGAATAAAATTCGTGAATTGCAGTTAAAAATCTTGCTATTTTGTAGTAGATTTTCCAGTTCTTCGATAATATACATTTACAACTCAAAATTGGTCATAATAAAATAAATGTAGAGTGTATGGCCACACATTTCATTCAATGTAGAAACTCTTCATACTTTTTTTCATAATAAATTGTGAGAATGTAAAAGAAATACCAAGAACAACATTAATAACAATACTGTATACACCCAGAACATTGTTTCCTAAACTGCGAGTCCTGACATGAAATAAAATATATATGATTTTTGAATCGTGACACTTTTTTTTCCAAATTGGGAGTGAGGTTGTTGGAATGATTAAAGGTTTCATAATTATAGTGCTATTGGCTTATTTGATAATACAAATTGGCTTATTTGATTTAGAATTTTTTTTTAATTATCTATTTGAATTTCAATTTTTTTTTACTAAAACATTCACAGAAATTTTATTATTATTAAGAATGGAATAATATTTATTTTTGGAAATCCATTCTGATAAGGAAAAGCTCTTGTCAAAATATATAAGGATGCGAAAAATTTTCATGCACCTTTAGTTAGAAAATTCATCTGAATTTTTATATGTAATAGCAATTATCCTGAGAAGTAAAAATGAAACACAGATTTATAAGTTATTTTATAATTTCCTCCCACCCATTCCAAAATCATCTGAATATTGTAAGAATTCCAATTAATTTGAATTTCTATCAACAACAGCAAGCAAGTAACCATGTAATCAAGCTAATCAAAAGCCATAATAAATAGATACAAAAAAATAATATAATCTATACTTAAAATAAAGCTCAATGTGTGTGTGTTGGCAATGGGGAAAAAAGCTTTTATTAAAGTGTTGCCATCATATTGACAGAAGTTCAAATTAAAAAATAAAGCAACTATAACTACAAACTAAATGGGAAAAAATGTAATTTTATCACATGACAGTGAAATTAAATAAAAATTAAATTTGGTTTTCTAAAGAAAATAAAACAAGGCAAAGGTTTCTATGATCATTTGCAATATCTATATCATTAATTCAATAAATCAGCTTTTTTTTTTACGGTAAACACGATTGGATTCATACAGGATACGCATTCAAATTCGGGCTTTATGGCTAATTTGTAAATCATTAATAATAGGCATACATATTGTTTAGTACTGTTTATCAAATTTACTTTTAAAAATCTGATAATAAATCAATAAAAAGGTAAGATATTTCACTTACCTATATCATTTTGGGGCGCCGGTATGTAGAGAAATGTCAATAATACAATCCATGAACGGTTTAAACGTTATTACGACGTTTATTTCTTTTCATAACACAGACACACACACATCACAAAGAAAACACACTCAATACACCTCAACACATAACAATATCAGGTACACATTACAAATTGAACCTTTCGGTTCGAATATTCAATATCTACTGAATTACAATTGGCGCTGCAGTCGCCTAACGTAACTCATCCAAATGGGCGGGGTTTCGACATTCTCCCACCTTTGGATTTGAAGGTATCCTTATAATCCAAAATACAATGAGGTTCTGAAAAAAACTAAAACATAGAAATTAGCAATACAACATTAATTAGTGATTTAAACAATTAATTCAATGAAGAAATATTTAAAGTCTTAAAAGAGTTCTTTTTAGTTAGAGTCTCTATGATAGTCTCTTTCTGAGTTTAAGTGCTCGTCCATAACGAGAATAACGCACTTCTTGCGAAACAGGAACAGAGTCTTGGGCACGACAAGGAATCTCCTCCTGTTGTTCACCAACTAAATTGTTCACAGGCGGAAAGTCATTTGAAGTCACCTCTAAAGGATAAAGTCGTTGAATGGGTCTTAGGAACCTTCCAGATTGGGTTTTAAGTTCAACAAGACGCACCCTTCCATCTTTGCCTGGAATTGTCTTTTCCACCTTTGCCAAAGGCCAGTTGATTCTTTTGCTGTTGGAATCTCCGACGAGAACAAGATCTCCTTCCTTGATTGAGGACTCTCTTTTGACTTTGGAATAATCTTTGAGCAGTCCTAAATATTCGTTTCTGAAACGTAATTTCAGATCTTTGCGTAATTTCAATCGATAGAGATATCTCTTGTTCAATTTTTTGGAATCAAGAGCATCGAGTTCTGGCACACCAACCTCTTTAATTTCATGTAGAAACATAGAAGGTGTAAGTGCTGATAGGTCGTTGGGATCTTCCGAAACGTAAGTTAACGGTCGAGAGTTTATCATTCCCTCGGCTTCGCACAGCACTGTAGTTAACTCTTCATCATTCAAATAAGCTTTTCCTAGAACTTTTCTGAGAATAACTTTTAACATTCCCACAAGTCTCTCAAAGAAACCTCCCCACCAAGGGGCGGAGGGGGGATTGAATTTCCAAATAATTCTTTTACCTAGAGCAAAATCTTCAACTTTACCCCAATCTATGCTCTTGAAGAGATTTGCTGTTCCTACAAGATTGCTACCATTATCCGAATACACCACTGATGGGTGTCCTCTTCGAGAAATAAATCGGCGAAAGGCCATTATAAAATGGTCGGTGGATAGAGATGACACAATCTCCAGATGCACAGCTCGGTAGATGGCACAGGTGATTAGTACCACCCAACACTTTTTATCTCCTTTTACAAAGAAAGGTCCACATAAGTCCACACCTATTATTTCAAACACAGCCGCATCCCTGACCCGATCTTCTGGGAGTGGGATGCTCACAGTTTCTAAGGGTTTTGAGAAAAATCTTTTGCACTTTGTACAATGTCTGATAGTATCTCGAACAGTCTTTCGGCTTTTCACTATCCAATAGAATTCGCGGAGGTGTGACATCAACGTTTGGGTACCGGCATGATGCAGTTCGATATGTTTGTCCATTATCAGTTTCTTAACTATCTCGTGATTGCTTGGCAACAAAATGGGGAAACGAAAAGTTTCCAAGTCTTTTCTTGATGTTATTCTAGTCTCAACGCGTATTAGACCATCAATGCCCTTAATAGTACGAAAATTCAGTTTGTCATCGGTGAAAGATTCTCTTTGTACTTCCTTTAATACGAATTTTTCGGAAGTTTCTATTTCTTCTACTTCTAATTTTCCCTTCTTTCTATCTCTAGGATTTCTTTGTAAGTTTTTACAAAATCGTAAGACGTAGGAAAAGATTCGTACGATCTTATTGAAGGACGATATTTTCTGGAAAACTTCAAATCGATTGGACGTTATGTTTATTGCTGATATCACAGTCCTTTTCCGTTCTGAAAGAACGACTTCAATATCTGGAGAAAGTTCACTAGCTGGCCAATCTTCGACCGGGAGCTTTAACCACTCAGGTCCCTCCCACCATTGGGATTTCAACAAATCTTTGGGATTGCATCCCCGTGAAGGCAAATCCGCAGGGTTATATTTACCTTGAATATGCCGCCAATCTTCAATATTAGTTAACTTTCTAATCTCATTTACTCTGTTTGCAACGAACGTGGCCCAATTGTCAGTCTTTGTTATCCAGTACAAAGCGTTCATTGAGTCAGTATAAAAGAAAGTCGGCAAGTTCTTTAAATTTAGATCTTCCTTAACAGTGTAAGACAGTCTGGCTCCGATAGTACACGCAAGGATTTCTAGTCTGGGTATTGTTATCGGTTTTAGGGGAGCTACCTTCGATCTAGCTTGCAATAGTTGGCAGTTAACTATTCCATCTTTAACGTTTCTGACAAAAATCGAAGCCGCGTAAGCAGACTTACTCGCGTCCACAAACACATGCAAGGACGTATTCTCATCTATTTCGGGTATTCGTCGCGGAATTTCGATTTCATTCAGATATTTTAATTCACTAGCCCATTTTAGAAATCTTTTCCCTAAATTTTGATTAAGTTCTGTATCCCAATTAATTTTTTCCTTCCAACATTCCTGCAAGATTAACTTGGGTATTAGAGTAACAGGGCAAGTAAACCCAATGGGATCAAAAATTCGACTTAGCAATGATAAAACGGATCGTTTACTGAGGAAAAATTGATTTTCTTCCTTTATCTCACAAGATAAAGTATCACTGTTCAAATTCCATTTAAGTCCTAAGACTGAAACGATTTCTTTATAATCTTCTTCCGACATGTTCAAAACCGAAATTTCCTCATCATTTTCCGGCCTGTTATGCCTCCAACCCCTAAGATCAAACTGTGCAGATGCCATTATATCTTTTGATATTGAAATGAAGGAATTAACTTCTTCGATAGTATCCATACTAGCAACGCAATTATCAACATACATAGAATTTCTAAGTTTTAGAGCTGTTTCTCTTTTTGATTCCTCTACATTTTCTAAGTGATAATTGATAGTTGCGGCGAGTAAAAATGGGCTGGCATTTACGCCAAAAACAACTCGACAATGAGAATATACGATAAGCCTCTTAGGATCACCCTCCTCCCACCATAAGAATCGTAGGAATTTCTTGTCTGAGGGATCAACTTTTATTTGTTGAAAAGCTCGGCGAATATCCGATATAACCCCAAATTTCCCTAGTCTAAAGTTATTAATCAGTTTAGGGATCAGTACTAAGTTGTTTGGCCCCTTTTCAATACATTGGTTCAAGCAAACCGAATTTTGCCTATCCCTTGCAGAGCCGTCAAACACCGGACGAATTTTTGTAGTAGAGTTTTCTTTAAAAACCGGACGATGAGGTAAATAATGCCCCTTTTCTTTAATTAATTCTTCCGCATCAACAGGTTCAATTAATTTTTCAGCTTCCCATTCTTTGAATACGTTTTCGTATTCTTGTAGACAATTTCTTTTTTGAAGAGCTTTAACGCAAGATTTTAACCTCCTTTCAGCAACGTTTCTATTGTCTGGCAAATCAGGATGAACTTCTAACCAGGGGAGTGTCACCTGATACCTACCGTCTTCATCCCTTTTTAACGAACGAACAAAATGATCTGTTGCTGTTTGTTCAATTTCCGCTCGCGTTTGAGAAATATTCGGCTCCGTAATTCCGAGAGAATCAAGCGACCATAAGTCACAAATTTTGGAGTCACTAACATGAAGGGACAAAAGCGCTTCATCCGCGCCAAGATTCTCACCCGTTTTCCCCATTAACGTCCAACCCAATTTGGTCTGCATGGCTACAAGTCCATTTGTTAATTTTTTTATTTCTCCTGTAAATAATTCCCCGGCATAGTTCGCGCCAATCAATCCGTGAATCTCATTTGCATCTTTATCAAATAAACATAAGTTTTCATTTACAGTTAAATCACTTGGATAAATTCCGTGCGCTTTAAATGAGTCAATAATTTTCTTATTATCCAATTTCGGAATCGGTGTACAGATCGTTTTTTGTTCCAAAACATTTAAAGTGCAAGAAAAACCATTATCCAAACTGTTTAAATTGATGACATATTTTTTATGCGATTCTTTTTTCTTTATCCCTCCAAATAGACCATGAACAATAATTTCCTGTCCAAGGCTCTTTAATTCAAGTTTCTGCACAGCAAATGCCGATAGATAACTGGCAGAACAGCCAGTATCTATCAACATTCGAATCAAATGATTTTTTCTTCCCCCCGAAACATTAACTACAAGTGTTTGTAACATAATTTTCTCCCCCCCAGTAGAATTTCCTAAAACGTAATCCTTGTCTGTTTTATTATTAGAAATATCCGAAACATTTTTTTTCTTTATTTTTTGTTCCCGGAAACACATGATGGTAACGTGTCTCCCAGAGCAAAAACCGCATTTCAATTTTGCCCTACAATTGGATGACAAATGTCTTATTTTTATTTTATCATTTAAGCAACGAAAACAAGAGCCAGACGCCTTACATATATCAATTTTGTCTTCGATGCTTAGGCCACTATCGCATGAAGCAGAGCAATGTTCATGAGATTTACAAAATATGCATTTTTTATTTTCTTTTAATATTTTTTCTTCTGGCGACGATTCGTTTATTAAAGCAGATGCAGTCTGACCTTGTGACCTTGGATTGGTATTACTCATTCTATGTGTTTTGACTTCCTGAGGAAATGGATTTATATTTATGTACGTTATTTCTCTTGCTATTAGTTGAGAGGATAGAAATTCCAATAGCTCATCAATTACAGACAGTGTAGCGCTTTTGGTTCTTTTATTAAACTCTAACAACAAATCTTTGGGTAACAATTTTGTTAAAATAGGAACTAAAATGTTCGAATATGTTTCCTTCTTAACTGATAAACATTCCAAGCTTCTTATATTTTTCTGAATATGATCAAACATGTTTCGGAATGTTTTGACATCATTGGAGTTCTTTAGTGGGGGCGTATGAATGAGTTTTTCAATAAAAACATTAATTAAAATTTCTTCATTTCCAAAACGTTGCTTTAAGAGCTTTATTGCGTCGTCGTAATGCTCATTTTTTAACGAAAGGCCATCTATAACGCTAAGAGCCGGCCCCGCTAACAATGATCTCAAATAAATGAATTTGTCTATTTTGCTCAAATTTTCGTTTTTATTGATTGAAGAATCAAAGCAATTCCAGAAATTTGTCCATTCTGCGACATCACCATAATATTTTGGAATTGTCAATTTTGGTAATTTCACGCGATCTTTTTCCATTCCTTGAATGAAAGAAGTAGAATTTTGAGATATTATTTCATTGGAAGAAGTATTTGACACAGTTTCTTTATTTAAATTCTTTATGAATCGCAACGTTTTAAATTTTATTTTAGTTATTTTGTCTTGGTATTCTTCGACTAATTTATATTCTTCATCAATATCCTCTACTTTAATGAGGTTTCCTATTTGAGCATCGAGAGTTTTTAACTCCTCAATTTTGTTGTATAAAATTTCTAGTGCTTCTTCTAATTCACAGACAGCAATGTCTGGGGAAATTAGATCGTTTTCTATTTTTGCTATGTGTTTGGTGATCGATGCTCTGACCGCGCCTCGTCTCCTTTTCAATCTGTTTAACTCGTCCTCGGCCATATCAATAAATGTGTTTTTATCGTTTATCTCAGCTTTAAATATGTGAGTGTGTGTGTTTTCTATTGGTTTTAATATGTAGCGTCTATTTCTTTTTCATTACAGATCAATGTAAACAATACATATAAAACCTCTCAAAAAGTCAATAAAAATTTCTCTATATCAATAATGGCAGTCCCTGTTCGGGCGCCAAATATCAAATTTGCTTTTAAAAATCTGATAATAAATCAATAAAAAGGTAAGATATTTCACTTACCTATATCATTTTGGGGCGCCGGTATGTAGAGAAATGTCAATAATACAATCCATGAACGGTTTAAACGTTATTACGACGTTTATTTCTTTTCATAACACAGACACACACACATCACAAAGAAAACACACTCAATACACCTCAACACATAACAATATCAGGTACACATTACAAATTGAACCTTTCGGTTCGAATATTCAATATCTACTGAATTACAATTGGCGCTGCAGTCGCCTAACGTAACTCATCCAAATGGGCGGGGTTTCGACACTGTTAACTAGATCCAAATGAAGTAAGTAATTATATTTCATGTAGCTTGAATCAAACAATGCAATGATAAATAACGAGTTATAAATCTTTTTCATTACTTTGCTCTGTGAGCCATATTTTACAAAATATTTTTACTAATATTTTAGATAAAAGTTGCTACATCAATCAAGCTTCTAAATCAATACTTAAAACTGACTGATTTATAAAAATAAAAGAATGTTATTATGAAAATGTGTTCTTTTATATCTTTCCGTCGACCATCTTAAAGAAAATATCAATTTCAAGTCAATCAATTCCCGGAATTATTCCAAGGCTGATAATCATATGAATATGCGTTTGCGTATATGAATGAATGAATGAATGTGCGTGTGATAGGGCACTATACACTAGACCATATGATCTATAGCTGTCACACTTGGTATGTACATATTTACTTTGGAGGATGAAAAGTATGCCTAGACGGATGTTTTTTTTAAACTTGAATTAATTTAAAATTAAGCTAACATTTGGAATTTTTCTGCGATAACTCTAGAAAATATTACAGCACAAAACTGTTTTTTAAATCCACTTAAAAATGACTTTTTTTTTTCATAGATAACAATGTTTTAACAATTCAGTTTCTATTTTTAATGAATTTTTTTTTAAATATTATAACCATATTTTTCAACAATTAATTTTTCACAAAATGAAAGTAGAATTTAACCTGCAAGAGCACGTTAAAAGTATACCAGTGATTGCCGTCACTTTGACAAAAACTCAAACTGAATAATTCAGTTAACTCTTGTTGCAAATTAAACCGAGCAAAGTGTAATGTTCAGCACGTGTTTAAATAGAAGCGTAATGCCATAGAACAGGTATAAAATGTGATATATTCCACATAATTCCAGGGTAGCTGATTGCGAATCAGATATAGTGCAATCAACACACAATCGTAAGGCTTCTATAACATGATTTACGTGACAATCGAAGTATAAATATATTTGTCTGAGAAGTATGGCACACAAGTATTTAATTGAAAATTTTAGAACGCATTGCTCCTGACGAACTAGCTGGTCGCCAAAGGAGGGCAGTAAATAAATAAACATACCTTCAAGAATTTAAAATCCATATGTCAGTTAAATAAATTATTATAATAACTACACACTTCAAAAATATTACATTTTGAATTACTTTCTTCAAAAATAAATAAAATAGTGGGAACTTTTGTTAGTTCAGTAACTGAAACTGAAACATTTTTCCAAAGCAGCATTATAATGGCAGCGAACAAAAAACAAGACAAGGAAGGTCAAAAAATAAAATATATTTCAATATGAACCGTATTTACTAAACGTAATATTCATTTTGTTTCTGAGGTTATGAAACAGAATGCTCGGCAATCAAAGGTCCTTACTTTGTAACAGATGATCAAATAGCAAATGTTTGCAGTTCCTCTGTCTAATGTTTCGAAACCTTCAAAGTCTGAGCTTTCATTATTTTCATTATTTCATTTTCATGTTTTTCAAACGAAATAACAAAAAAGCTTGCATGCTATTTAAAGATCCTCTTTTCTTCCTGTTGTGCATATTATATCCTGAATAAATAATAAAACCACATAAACATACAAAAAAAGTTATAGCCGAGTAAAAATACATATACCGCATAACTGAACATTGGCTTTCTTAGAATTTAAACATGTAGGGTACCCACTAAGTCTTTCGCTTGATTAAAAAAATTATAATTTAGCATTTCATTGTTCCGATGTATTGTAAAGATGCATATTTTCTTTATAAAACTACTTGAGTCAATACATTTCAGTGCGGTCACCCTAGTTAGCTCGAAAAATGTCAAAACTGAATATGAATTTTCGACAAGAATTGTCCAATATTTCGGCTGTCACAGATACTAAACCTGTTATTTCAACTCTGTGAGTATCAAAATCTTCATCTAGCGTTTCAGACATTTTGTTCTTTACGTAACTTGAAAAATGACACAGAACTATAATAGCGGATTTGAATTTATGTAAACAAAAAACGCAGTGAACTTTTTTCCTCGTTGGCATAATTTTGACAATTGAGTGCAAGATCATATTTTTGAGTTAGTTAAGCTATCTGAAGAAATTTTAAAAAAATTTAAGAACACGACAATTTTGAAGTAAACATTTTAAACAAAACATTCAATGATTCGTTTGTAATAATTTATTTTTAGTAATTAAGAGAGCAATTTATAACCCTCCTACACAATACATAACTTACTCAACAGTTTAATTTAGTTATACTAGTGTCCAGTTTTGAAGTAACAACAGGGCTACTTTGAGACGGCCATCATAATTTCGAACCGCTGCTAATAATAAGGGACATTTAAATTGTCTTCATATTTCCGCACCTCACAAGCGTAAGGACACTTGGCTCCAATGCATTTAACGTGTACTAGGCCCACTTATAAGATGGGTCTTTGGAAAAATCGGATTTCGAAACATAAAATTTAGGTTCTAAAGCCAAGATTTTATTATCAAACCACCGCAGCCAATTTTTAATCACAGTAGTCCAATAGATTAACTGGTTTCAAAAATTCCAAAAGAATTTTCAAATCATGCTTAATTCTTAAGATCCATATTTATATTTCTTCAGTCTAAAATAAAACCAAAACGAGCCATACTGTAACAGATCGTGTGAAAGCCGACGTTAGCAATTCCAATTCGTAAGTCATGCAAGCAAAGTCATATAACTGACTCTCCGACCCGTAAGAAGGCAAATGTACAAATAAAATTGAATGACCGGACCGCCGTAATAGCAACACTGGCGGGAACTGTGGTTGAGTCTTAAGATCTAAAGGCTGGGGGCGGGGGCAAGGTACAACCTTTCCCTAAGGAAGTACGTCCCATCATCGATGGTAGGAGCCAAATTCCATCTTTTTGTGTACCCTCCAGGATGGCGAGAACCAACCATCATACCGGAAGCTTTTCATCCTCATTTCGAGGAGTCCCCCCCAGGGAGGATTTCAAATGCCATCGGCAACTCACGATTCAAAACGTAGATATTTTCGGTCCAATAAACATAATAAAATTTCATAAGAATTTATTATTAATATGTATGTCTGAAGTTGAGTTTTTAGTGGGTGAAAAAGCATTTAGTTTTAATATTAGTTTATTATTCCGAGTTATCTCGGGCGAATGAAAAAAAAAAGTTAAATATTTGTCTTTGTACGATAGTTTTTGAAAGAGCAACAAAAAGTGATACTTCACATTCTGTACACTCGTATCTCGTCTTTTTTTCATACTGGTTTACCTCTGAAATCTCTTTTATGGGAGCACAGTGTACACTGTCTCGTTGGATTTTTTTTTTTTTTTTTTCAGTAGCAGGAATCATTATCTGCAAATTCATCACTTTTGCTCTTAAATCATCGACATTATTTTATTTTATTTTTCAACACAGTTATCCTTTTTTATACATTACTAATCCACAAGCAGGCGTACTCTATACGATAGGGAAAACAAGTGACCAGTTCCGCCAAATGAACCACGAAGCCAACAAAACTTGGCAAACTGCCAATCAAAGCTGACTATTTCCTTTCATTTCCTCCTGGCCTAGTACAACCAGCACCTCCTAAAGCACCTGTGCTTTAGGAGGTATTGGTAAAACCGTGATAAAACAAATCGTACTGACAAATTCTGCTTCACCCGAGTTTTCGCGGGATAATAATTAATTACAATATATACAAACCCGAGATTCGGGATATTCAGGCAAGCGGTTAATAATGAATTACAACATCCGCCAATGGCCAGTAATATGAATACTTTATTTCCCGTACCACCGCCTCCAATAGACACAACATTTAAAGATTTTAAAAATTACTGGAAGAAAGATTTTCTTTGTTTTCAATGATATTCTCCAAATATATAAAATACTGTTGTTTTTAACTGTGATATAAATGGACATATAGATAGATAAATAAAATATTGAAGTGCGCAGCACAATGAATAGAACAATGTGAGGTTTCTAAAAAATAATATGATGAAATAGTAATAATATAATATGTTGATTAAAATATAAATTTAAATATTTAGTTACGGCATCCATTAAGAACAAATTATAGAAAATGTTTAGTAAAAGTTTTAGCAATCACTAATATCGGTGAACCCATCAATCGTCAAAAGCGGCTAGTTTCATACATGCATAGTTTATATGACAAATAAGAAGGTGCAATTATTACAGTACCGTGAATATTAAGATGAATGGACGGTTCTGTGGAAGTTGCGCTCAATAATTTTCCTCTACCTCATTATCAGCTGTCAAGTCATGAAAAAAATGTTACCACCTTATAACCTTTCTTTGCATGTAAGATTTGGTGATTTTATAATGTACGCCTAATGGTAATTGATCACTGTTAGAGTAAGAATAATACTCCATGTCCCTTACAATGAAACGAAGCTCTCATGGAAAAAATGCTGTTGTTGAAAATAATAAATAAAATCTGGAAATTTACTTTAGAAATTTATTATAAAGGAGCACGTTTAAAACTTTCACACACACAGAAAACATTTATAAAAATTATAGTTTTAATGCAAATAATACAAATTTCATCTAATAAAGTGAATTATTTTTATTTTTTTTTTTAAAGTTTTATAAGGATTTAATCTTTATACCTCTTACGGTTTAATTTTATTTCACAAAATGAAAAAAATAGAAAGTTCTTTAAATTTAAACGGATATCAATAAAACTTAGTTCTTTTCATATGCATGTATGAATGCTTGTAAGCATATATATATATATATATATTCAACTATCTAGTATTTGATATGAGCTGACTTATTTTTTACGTTAAAATTGTTCAAATAAGTTGCATTTTTGCAAAATATTAAGCGTTTATTCTAAAATAAGATGGGAATCATATAAATAATTCAAAAAAATAACTGCTGGTTAATTCTCAGGTACGGAAAATTATTTTCTATAAAATGTTGATAATTACTGAAATTTCTTCAAATCTGAAATATATCACTCCATTTTCTAGTTTATTTACCGTCAGACTTAACTATACATAATCCAATATACCAGCAATCGACATGTAAATGCAACATCTTTACGTACTCCGTTAAAACGCTTAGTTCTCAGACTCAGTATCATGATTTAAAGTTTTATTCGTGGGTAATGCAATTGCAAATTTCTGCCTATTTTTTTAAAAGCGCTGCCAAAGATTTATTACTAATTTTCAATTTATCTTAAATTTATGTACGAAGGAAAGCCAGAAATAAAATATATTGCTTATTATTATTAAATATATCGTTCTTTTTCTTTTTTCGCCCCGGAATTTCTTATAAAAAACACAGATTGGGCCTTTATCGTAATCAAAATTGAAATTACAATTATAATTTTTTTAAATATTTGGCCTTAAGATAAAGCTAATTTCACAACTATGTAATTATGAATTCTAAAGTCACTTTTTTCTTCTAAAAAAGCATTAAGCGGTTGCACTTAGAACAATTATATATTATATAATATATATAAATTGGGTTGGGGAATAAATTCGTGGCGTTTTTATCAAAGACTTTTTTTAAAGAAAATCATTAGTAATAATAATCGATTATGTATTCTCGCTGTTATTTACGACTTTCTCCCACATCTCGACCAATTTATCGATGTCGTTCCACCAAAAATTGCCCGATCTGGTTGATTGGCGTACGATTGTGAAAATATTGATATGTAAAAAATGCCAGATTTGATTGCAGAAGATAGAAAGTTTATTTATTGAACTTGAGTTAAAAGATGAAGTATCAAGAGTACTTAGCAGAATAAGGACAAAAGGGCTATGTAAAATTTAAAATGCATAATTTTTTCATGAGAGCATTTATTGACTGAAATCAAATAAAGTATTTTCATTTGCATCATTTAAATGTTTTGAAAGTAAATTAAAAACTGAATTTTGTGATGAATCCGATAAATCTTTGCTGAGTAATTCTTTAAAATATTATATAAATTACAAAAATTATACTGCAAGGCACAGTTTCAATGCTGAGCGACTCTGCATTCAATTTTCATATTGAAAGAAAGACTGCTTGGTTTCAGTAAAAAAAAAAAAAAAAAATGTTTTTATATTAATTGCAGTTTAAAATTTCGACTTTCATTTAATGTACAAATTTTATGGGCTCTGACAGAAATTAGTAAGCGATAAATAATACAAGAAAAGATAAGTGTTTAAGGTCTACACAATACATAATAGTATGACTGAATTATATAACTATCAAAAATTTTGATAGCTAAATATTTTGCAGAAACAGCTATTAAGAGACCAAGTTACATAAAATATATAACCGAAAATTTTAGAGATATTTTATAATGGCGAACTGCTGGTGGCCAGAGTCGGCTAGTTTCTTAATAAAGATGTAGCTTCAACTTTTGTAATATACATACACACACACATACATTTTTTCCCTTTTATGAGTATGGATAAAAGCGAATTTCAAGAAAAGTTATTCAGAAATATGAGAATGTTTCAACATTAGTAAATAAAACAGATATAAGTTTTTCCTACATCTTAGTTCCTTTTAAATGAATTTAATTCCACTATTTATTTTTCTGATAAAAATCAGTCTTACTTTTTATTAATAATTTCGTTTATTCCAAAACATACGAATAAGATAAGCGTATGTACAAGATCACGTAACAAAAAAATCAAATGAATAAAATTTTTACAAAAAAAAACAAGCATCGATTTTCTGAATTATATATATATAAGAAAATACAGTTATTCAAATATCCAGAGGAATAAAAACTACGGGAATGTTATCGTTTCCTAATTTTTTTTCTTCCTCCTTTTGGATCTCTATAATCACAGATCCCGAATTATCATTCAATAAACAAAAGCTGTTTTGGGTTACATGCAGTTGGACCTGCACATGAAAATAATACTCGTGATTTTTATTTACTGTTGTATTATCAACTTTATTTAATTTTCAAAATAGTAATTTTTTAGCTTTTATTCCTTTGAGTAATATTTTTACAGGATGCTGTGCAACAGCATCCTGTAAAAATATTTTCAAAGATAAAATATCCTGTAAAAATATATTTTACAGGATTTCACTTCTGTTCGTTTAGCCCGTCTGACTAATGTAGCTAAATATGCAAAATTTGTGTTTACAAATAAACCGCAACATTAGACTTTCAAATTCTTTTACAAAAGTTTACTAATTTTGTTTCCAGGGGTGCGATAGTATTCGTTGAAACAAGGTATGGATTATGAAGGCAGATATAACCGACCACAGTTGCGCTCAGACACCCCATACATGCACGCACGCCAAGTTTTCCAGTCAAAGGTAATGAAATCCCAGTAAACCTACAAACTAGGGGTAGGGAAAAGATTTATTGAGCGCAAGTTCCACGATCCAAAATGAACTGGCCACTAATGCTTCTAAGCATTATGATGTTGTGTGACTTGACTTGATTGAATATTTCGAATACGCAATGAACAAAACAAGAGTTAGCCTACTCAATTAATACATCGTAAATTTATATCACATTGTGATAAAAAAAAGGCCTCGAAAGAATCATGACTATTTAACTGCGCGTTCAAATGAAAATAAATAAAACCAAAATTCCCTGCAAACCAGCTGATCGTTATAGGGAGCTAGTATTTAATAAAAAAAAACAATGAAAAAAAGCCCAAAGCATCTATATTAATTAAACACAAAAGTTTAAATTAAAAAAAAAACTTCTATCGTCAGTTACATTGTAACAAATAAAAAGCAATTACGATTTTTTTTCAGAACCTTGAACAAACATTTGGAATTATTATTTTTATTTTTTTTATTACCGGTTATTATCGACTTTAAAATTTAAGCTAGCACACGCGATCCCAAATTGGATTTATTATTGCATGTATGTTTACACTTGCATATGCATGTTTCTTATAACACGTGTTATAGCCGATAAAACCCAAAAGAAGGAAAACTTATTCAAGAAAATCATTAGGATAAAGATAGAAAAGTAAGATGGCCTTGGGCTGGACATTGACCACCCTATATGACGTTTTCATTATATGTTTGCTTATGTAAGAGAGGCATCGCCATGCTGATAACAGAAGTGACCAAAAGAGTCAATCCCCACACTCTTTGTTTTCGAAGACCTTTTCATTCGTTACTGCAACCGAAACTAAAAAAGGTGTTTTTGTTAGCATTTTCCGCGTGAGTGGGCGTGAAGGCAATGATAAAAATTATCGGAGTAAGAAGTTTTCTTTTGCTGAAATTGTGCTTCTATAGAATCTTCTTTCTTGGGAAGTTTGTCACTTGTGTTTGTTTTTATCGCGTCATGTAAAAGAAACTAAACATTGATATATTTTTGTTACGTTTTACTTGTACAATGTATATGTTTCTATTTACTTTTTGATACGAAATTTTTCTCGTTCATCTTTTAGGCGAAAAAAGCCAAATGTATTGGTTTTAAACTTTTCGAAGTATAAAGGATTTTTTTTAATTACAGGTGGCCTGTAATAATAATGTCACATATAATATATCCTCTTCAATACTTAAATTATGTAATATTTATAATTATATTACATAAATCCAATTATTAAAAATACTATAAATACCATCAAAATTATTGTAAAACCCTTCAGGGTAAAATAATTTAAAATTTCTTTAAAATTATTACAAAATCCTTCTGGGTAAAATGATTTAACTTCTGAATAAGTGATTCGATTCCATTAAAATATTGTCTTATCCTTAAAAATGTATTTGTTTTCAAGAATTTTTTTCATATAGTATAGCAAACAGTAAAAACGGAATATTTGACTTGAATGATTTTACAATTATGATTTAACAGTAAAATCAAGCAACAAGGAAAAGTTTTATGAAGTCATTTCCATTTTTTAAAGACTGCTGCATAGCACAATAAAAAGATCGACGTAAAGTTTGTGTTGTTGTTTGTTGTTTCTTATGGTACTTGCCATTGGACAAGCTCGCTGTTGATTGTTTCAGTAGAGCCACCTAGAACAAGAATACGACTTTCGCGTTTACAGGGCGGACTTCATTCACGCATTTTTCATTCACTCAACCACAGACCGTAATTTAGACCTGAATCAGAGAATGATCACCTCTGAACCACGACCAGTACCCTCAGAGGTATTTCTCACGACATGGTGAACTTTGTGACCACGACAGATTTATACAAGCGTCAGTCAGCATTATGCATGGGCAATGTTCAGTTTGAGGGATCGAATTCGCAACCTAACGGACACGAGTCCAACGCCCTACCAACCAGGCTATCCTAGCATGTAAAGTTGGCAAACATTATAAATAATATATGTCTATCAAAAATTGAATTTTAAACATATTTTGATGAGAAAACTATTAAAATCAAGTTACACAAAACACCAAAAACTTTTAGCAACCCTTAATCCGAACCAACCGACCACTAAAGGAAGATAGAAATGAATAAAATGATTCATTTTAATCTTCTACTCCGCAATTCATAATTCCATTTCCAAACTACGCCATCAGAAAATTTTCAAAGAAGTAGCTTCCACGCGAGAGTCTGAATCGACAAATTTTGGAACGTAAAAAGACGTAAAAACACACACAAAAAAAAAAAAAAAAAAAAGAAAAGAAACAGCGCCGAGCGCAAGCATGAGCGAGGTGACAGACGTTTACTTGTAATTTACACAAGGTCGGGCCTAACCATTACGTCGAAAGAAATGCGTACGCTGCTGTTCAATCATGGACGCGTATTTTTCCCTGGTCACGAAATTCAAGAGTAAAATCCTTTCCGGAGGTCGCACGACTATATAGAAGCATTATCTTGGAAATAAACAACGCATTTCCCTCGAAGTTTCTCAAACATAAGAGACAATGAGGAAAATCAAACATATAAAGGTTGAGATCTAAACAAATAAAAAAAAAGAAATTTAATTTATATGGTTTTATGTTTTATTTATTTATTTTACGAAGTGATAATTAAAAATATATATACAATAAAAGGATTTTTTTCAAAAGCAAAAACAACTAAAAGAGATTTTAAACGCATTTTTTCTTGTGCTCATTATTGCAGCTAAATAATTAAGAAAAAATAAAAATAAAATAAAGATAATAGGCTGTATTATGTCAGTAAATACTGTAGGACAACATGAAAACAGTTTTTAAAAACTGAAATCTTAAAAATACCCCTAAAATCATACCACCCACAGCTAACAAATTTGGCTTTTAATTATATTTTAAATAGCACTTAAAAAGAATTTTTTTTCAAAATTTTAATTAAGGTTTTTAATTATAAATTAATTAAAATTTTAAATGTTTTCTGCCATAAACTCGGAGGCCGCGGTGGTCTGGTAGTAAGGTCTCGGTTTCGGAACCGGAAGGTTGCACCGAAGTAACGTCGTGCAAGCGGGGGTGAACGTGAAATCCATCGGGGCTAAACATACCCCCGCTGTTGTGATGTGGAAGTTTGGAGAGGGGGTGCCAGCTCAGAAGCTGTCCTTATCATCTGACCGCGGCTCAAATTACGAGGTTCGTCCCCAAATAGCCCTAGTGTTGCTTCAAAACAAGACATTAATGTAACTAAAGTAAACCAATAACTTCGGAGCATATGACGACACAAAAGAAAAACCACTACTTCAACAATTTAGAAATAAATTTGATAAAAATATGGCTTTTCTTTGATTCCAGATTAATTTTTTAATTAAAAAATTGTGTTATTTTACATTATTTCATAATTATTTGATTTATTCACATACGCGCAGTTACGATATTAACAATCCCCCCTCCCCACTTTCTCGTATATATAGTATAGGGAAGAATAGCAAAAGTCAAAATATTCGAACTCAAGATTTCCACAAATCTTCACGTTGCTATTTTCCGAGAGTTAAAAAACATTGTTTGAAAAATTTCTGTCAAAAAGATGACACAAAAACGATTTGAGTTAGATGGCTGAAATTTGGTACACGATTTTCACACCAAATTTACAGATATCTATTAAATTTTGAGTAAAATCTGTTCAGAGAAGGTCCCGCCTGCCCGAATATAAGATAACACGATAATTACAGAACGAAGAGAGCTAGATAAATAATATTTAGTACACAGATTTATCAATAATATACAAGCCTGTCGAGGTTTGAGCTAAATTCAACTGCGGGTTGACTATTGCTGTCAAAGAGTAATCGCCAAATAACTAGCTAAGTATCGCACACCATTATTCAGTAAAAAGTTAAATTCGCACTAAAAGTTAATATTTCGAAACTATTGCACGCCAATGCCATGTAAAGCGTTGTCTGATGTGACAAATTTGAGAGTACGAGAGAAAGTTTTAGAACCACTACTCCCGCTGTGTGTGTGTGTGTGTGTGTGTGTGTGTGTGTGTGTGTGTGCGCGCGCGCGCGCGCGTTTTGCTATTTAATGAGTAAAAAGAAAATTTAAAAATAAAATAGAAATAGAAATTCAAGCCGAAAACAATAATGAGTTATATTTCAAAGTTCACTTTTTGTTGGGGGGGGGGAACGGAATGATGTCAAATATTATGCAGTTACACATATTTAAAGGGCAAGGACGAGCATTCTGCTATAAACATTAAGAGATAAATTACATGTAAACAACTCAATATATATCAAATAATTATCATTAATAATGAAAATTCTTATTTAGTTTAAATAAGAAAAAAGTTTAAAAATAAATCTTAATTAGCACTCAATCACCCTTTAACCTTTTATAATTAAACATTACGTTAATGCAGTTACGCAATTTGCAATTCCGATGTGTATATGCTTGAATAATATTTTACAGTCATTAATTCTTGTTTTATCTATTCTCTTGGAAAATTAGAAATTACTAGAATTCACCTGCTAATTAGCAGGTGAATTCTATTAATTTTGAATGAAAATCATGATTGTTTGAAAAACCTTACAAAGTTATCTTTATAACACATCGAAAAACAATTGATTATTATTCACATTTATATTTAACGAGTTAAAAATAAACCAATGATAATGGTCTCCGCAAACTTTCTCGCATACCCTTTGCATATATTTAACGAGTTAAAAATAAACCAGTGACAGTGGCGGTCTCCGCAAGCTTGCTCGTATACTCTTTAATAATGGTGTTATTCTACGAATGTCTCGCAAGACATAGCATTTTGCAATTATTGTACGCAATCTTTTGGAAAAATTTAAAATTTTGATGTTTTTTTAAATACGATTCATTTAGCTATTTGGGGTAGTTTATTATAACAAAAATATAATAAAATCATAATTACAGCATTAAACAAAAGGAAATAAAAGCATTATTTTATATTATATTTATGCAATAATGATAAATCGTTCTAATAGACCAGTGGTGGGGAAACTTTTTTTAAGACGGGCCATTTGTAATAACTAGACGATCGTAGCGGGCCAAAGAATAATACTTAATCGTTAAAAAATTTATGTGTTCTATAAACATATACATATATTATTACATACACTTATTATTTTAATAGTAAAAAAGCAAAAGGTAAGAAAATTATAAGCACAAAATATAAAATGAATTTAGCGTAGTTCTTGATGTGAAGTATTATCACTTTATTTTCTGGTGTCATTACTGGTGCATGAGAAAAATGAAATTGAGACTGTTTTATCAAAATTTCATTATAGTCCGGTTCCATTTGCGAAGCAGAAATTCTTAAAACTGATGAAAGGTGCTCATCTGTAATTCTGTTTCTTAAAGAAGTTTTACTAAGCTTCATTGTTGAAAAGATTTGTTCGCATACATAAGATGAGCCGAACATTGTCATTATCTTCATTGCATGAGTAATTAGATTTGGAAAATTATCTGGACTTAAATTTTTATAAAATTCTAGTAATGGCACTGTATGAAAAGTTTGTTTCAGGAGAGTATTACAGTTCAGTTCTATTAACTCAGTTTGAAATTTTGCATCAACTTCTTCGTAATTAACATTGAATGGGGTCGCAAAAATACTAAACTCTGGTTCCATTTTTCTAAAGTCCTGAAATCTCCTTTCAAATTCTGAACATAGTTTTCTCAAATTAATTTCGTATTTTTTAATCTTATTGTTTGATATAATGAATTTTAAAGATTATATTCTTGGAAAATTCTCACATTCATTCTCACATTCTCACACTCAAGAACATTCTCACGACGGCACTCTTAAACGGGCCGGATTAAACCTTTCCGCGGGCCGTAGTTTCCCCATCACTGTAATAGACTATCTAGATTTCAAAATGGTGAGATTGTCGAGACAGTTTTGGAAATTAGCAAAATCAGTTCAATTATTGAAGTTCGCAGCATCGAAATTCTATTTTGCAAAATCTCTTTGAAATGGTAAAGTCGGATTTAAACGACTATGAATGGCATTTTCAGGGGACATGAGCATTCATATGAAGAAGAAAATTTTTGAAATTGGTGTCATAGTTGTATCTAGAGAACTCTATCTTGATTTTTCTTAGTAGGGAAGATAAAGTAGGTATTTTCATTTTATTTCTTTCAAATATGAAGGGTGGTGCAGAAAAGGTGATTTTTAATAATGTATCTCAGTATAAAAAGTTTCATATGAAATAAATAATATCGAAATAGGTTCAAATAATTCTGATTAAGGAACTGTGTCGAGGGCTCTCATTACAAACTACATACAGCGAAGAAAGGCTTTTATTATTTCTTCAGGAAGGATAGTGAAGGGCAGCTGATTACTTAGGAGATATCTAGAAGTCACAAATTTTTATAAAAGACCAAAAAAAATAGGTGACATCGGATTAGCGGTTTGGAATTAGGAGGGCTGGTTTGGTATGTTCAATATAATTTTAAATACACAAAAATACACAAAAAATGTATATCTACTGAAAGCTGCTTTTCGAATAATATATATATATATATATATATGTATGTATAAAGATATATACCTATCAAAACATTAAAGTTGTAAAATAATATTTTTGAACAGGGATCAGAAAAATTCATTTTAGTTCCGATTAAAACGCAGTGTAGCAAGAAATGAACCACTGTAAAATTCACAAATTGAAGCACTGGCTGGGAACAGAGCATAAACGTTTCCTATTCAAGGCATCAGCAAAGGAGGAAATAGTCTTGCAATTAAAATTGGGAAGAACAGAAAATAATACCATTTATCCATGAATTTACCACCACCACCCCCAAATTCTCGTTGTCCTACTTTGACAAAATGCTCAACTAATATAGAGAAATTAACAATATATGAATATATATGCATTCTAATATTATTTATAAATAAGATACTGAAAAAACAAAAAAAAAATTAAGAAAGATTCTTTTACTCTAAAAGTTATGCCCCAACACTTGGTCTCTGAAGATACGAGGAATGTACGAACACAGACAAAGACATCATACAGGCATGTAATTGACGGATCTAGACCATTCACAATCTAACTAAATCAGACCGCATTGATGACGTATTTTGACTTCGGTGAAATCGATATGCTTTTGTAGCCATCCTTTCCAGCCTGTGTTCAATGACATAAATCAATTCTTTGGAGGACCGGCGTCTGGCAAAATGTCATTGAGCTTTGCTTGGCTAAGGATTTATGCAGAGGACTAAGGGGTTAAGGACACTAGTCCGGCCGTCCTCGGCGAATAGATCGTATTGCCAGACGCGGCATAAGAGTCCTTGACAAAACCAGACTGCGTGAGTAGAAATAAAACGGTTCAAGGCAAAAATAAAGAAGAAAAATGGAAAAGAAAGAAAGCGCCCTTTTCATTAGAAGTGAAAGAGAGGGCGCGATTTCCGACCGGTTCGATCCAGAAGACACCTGCGCTCTTAGCACACGTCGCAAAAAGGCGCTTCACGTGGACTACATTCAGCAAGAATAAATAGATGTGCGATAGAATTGTCTTTTTTTTTTCAATCATTTAAAAACTGACACCCTTTTTTTTTAATCCTTCCAAAGCTTTTAAGTAATAAATTTTTTATTTCATTACCGATAAGGAAGCTCTTACCATAGTTCGTACACAGAGAGTTAAATGCTTTCGCAAAAACCAGTATTTCCATTAGCTTCAATGAGTATGAGTTTTTAAATTGCTACGAAAGTATACAATGTATCTTATGATATGCAGAATTCTAAAAGTATTAATAACTTACAGCGAAAAATGCACTTTTGACTATTAATGAGCGAGATAATGAAAATAAATGTGTACAGACGGTAAAAAATTTAGGAATGTTAGCGTTCGTTCATTTTTGACTAATTTTTTAAAGGGAAAAAAAATCCAATACATAAAATATGAGAAGAATATTCACTCTCTCTCTTAAATTCATACATATAAAAACACTGCTTGCTCCTTTTCTTTCTATGTTATAAGTGTATGCATATGCGTTTGTGGACCAGGGTGCGTAAGTGCGTTCGTTCATATGTGCGTGCACACGAAGCGAATAGCCTCCATAACGAGGATCGTTTTATCAAAAAATGTCAAGTATGACCGTTATTTTCAAAATATTGATCACTGTTAAGAATGATAAATTATAATCAATCAAAAAATTCAATAGAATATACTTTCAAAGGCAGTTAAAATGTTTTAATTGGTTAAAAAAATGACTACAATTTAAATATTTATATTTAAGACATTGGCTCCAATGCATATTTTAAAACAGCGAAAGAAAATCGAGTAAAAGTTTAAAATATTTTTTTTTCTCATTTATCCCAGCTGTAAAAACAAATTAGCTGGCAAAGGTATAGAATAATTGGTATATAATGTATGGTGAATTACAATTTTCTTATCTACTACTATGAAAGAACCCAGGCAAAGAATTTTACTGTTCCTGGCAATTATTTTTAAATGTTTTCAGTAATATCAAATTTAATATTACATAAATGAAACGAAAGCCGGTGTAAAAAGATTCTAGAGTTTCATTTTTATGAATTTTAATATTATATACATAAATATATTAACTTTTTTTTTATAAATCAAAAACTATTCTTGAAAGTTGTGCAAATTAGTGACAGTAATTTATTTAAATAAAATCGAATAAATTCTGAAAAAGAATCAAGCCAAAATTATTACAGTAAACTTCCTCTAATATATTTTTAAGAAAAAAAATTCACAAACAGAAAACAGAAGCTAGACCAAACGAAGACCATTTATTTTTGCCACCAGCCTCCTGTGATTACGACCAAAGAAGATAAATCTCTTTTATAGCACCGTACGTAGAAACAGTTTCGACACCCAAAAGCTTTCCTGATAAGATGGGATCACGAGACCCGCTGGGCCCATGTGACTCGGGATCCGTGCATCACAAGGATGGAGAGGTTTTCGAACTCTCTTAACCTTCTTTCAAAGTGTCACAAATCAAATAGCGGCGAAACACAAAGAGATACGTGCATTGTAACATGATTGAAAAATAGCAGTTTGTTGCATTCTTTGGCATGTAATTGAAGAACACTCGGACCAGGAAGGAAATATTTGGTTTGGCAGAAGAAAATAACAATCCAGCCATTCCTCTCGGTTATCTCTAAGACTTTAAAATAAAAATAAAAAAAAAAGGGAAAAAAATTCTCAGGATGTTTTAATGAGGGTTTTTTTAAACAGAATTCTTACTTTAAATGCTACAAAAATATCAATACAAATTTTATAAAAGAGTACATAAACAAACAAACAAAATGTATTTAACATACAAATAAAAACGGATTTTTTTTTTTTATTTACGCAACACACATGCTTTAAATTTATATTATATACAAGTTATAAGTACTATTTCCAGAATTTATTCATCTTTAATGCAATACTGCTTAAATTTTCAAATTTTCTTGCATTTTAAATTATAAATTAAAATTTGAAAATTATAAAACTGTCTGCCTTGTGAAATGTAGTCTGCCTTTCGCATCCATTAAAGGTTCGCGACACAACGTAAGCATTATTATACTGTTTCATTTCAATTTTATCAAGATTAATTACTCATTCTATAACTTGCTTTCTTTTTAAATTGATTTATGAATACATTTCGACTTTAGATTCAAATAAATAATTCAGACGACATCGGGTTCAAACAATCAATGCAGACGACTTTGTATTTGGAATTTTAAAATAACAAAATTGTTTTTAAATAAATTTGCACAATAATTATTCTCCCCCTTTCTCAATGTACCGGTTATCCCCGGTTACAGTTATTATTTTTAGAACATTTTAATAAAAAAATTAATAACTGATTATCATATATTTTGTATCAGAAGCACCATTTGATAATACATTGGAGAAGCTATACATCCCAATATTAAAAAGTACAAAATAAATTAAATAAAAAAATCTATAGTTAATTATACTAATAAAAATGTATTTTAACTAAATAATTTTAATATAATTACTGGACAATTTCTAAATTATTCTTAAAATATTACTTGAATTAAATTATTACAAATCTTGGAAAAATCCTAAAGAAATCGGTGTCAAAAAAGTAATACGTTAACTTATCTTTGAAGAATTTTTAAAAAACATACCGTATTCTAAAAAAAAAAATTCTTAAATTTATCTTTTCTGAAGAAAGATTACAGAGTAAGCAAATCAAAAACTTTTCGAGAAATGACATAAGTGCAAGCGCACTCGCTTAACAGTTTTATTTTCAGCTGATCAAAAAGAGAATGACGCAAAAAATCATAACCACTATTTCATCAAAAACGAGTGAAAAAAAAGGGGGGGAGGTGAGATTAACAAAATCCCACAGCTGCATGTTCCTTGTTTAAGATAATTACTTTTTTTTTGTTAATAAGGTATAAATAAACAGGTGATTTTACAAATGTGATGTGGAAGAGGGGCAAGGGCAGATGAGAAGGGGGGAAGGGACGAAACAGACTCAAGTCCAAAGTTTGCAAGTGATAGTAGTGAAAGATAAACTCTTGAGATAAAATCCTCGTGGGGTAGTTCTGTATCACATCAGTTAAATTTATCTTAAGGAAGAAGGTTTAAATTTGTCACCAGCCTTCTCATCGACACGGAGAGGACTTTGGGTTCAATGATATGACATTGAAATAATTACAAGCCAAATCACGGGTAATGGGGGGGGAGCTTTCAAATCTGTGACGCTATTCATGACAAGGCATACATACTACAGAGGCCTTTTATGAAAATACTGTTTTTCTTTGGATATCGAATTTTTTTAAACTTCAAACCGACATTTGAAATCTAGCCGCTAAAAATCTGAAATATTATTTGAGAATCAAAGAAAAATTGTCTATATAAGGAACATTACAGTTTATTTAATAATTACAAGATATATCAACCACTACTCGAGTTTAAAATACTTTTGTCAATATTTTTGATAAGAAAACACTCATATATAATATTATAATCCACAAATTCCTTTTCAAAGAATATGTAATGAAGTAACAAATAATTTTTTTAAAAAATGATAGAATAGTTCACAGTCTAAGTGTTCACACAAAAAGGGTATCACAAGCAAAAGGGTATATATAAATTTCTTTATTTCAAAATCATCTGCGTAGTATTTTTTTTTAAAGAATTAATAACGATTGAAGAGAAAATTGCATAAAAACAAAACTGGTATCATCGATATGTCAAATTTGTGATTTTAAAAGGGCGGGATTCATATATATAATTTTCTTCGGAGTTCCTCAGGGGAAAAGGCACGATAATGATTAATTTTCTTATTGCCGAAAACCGCTGGTGTTGTCAATCATCTGTTTCATTTACACATAAGAACGTTTTTTTTTTTTTTTTTTTTTTTTTTTTTTTCTGCCTCCAATTGAGCGATTGACTTTTGTTTGCTTTTAAGCAATATTAAATCACAACATTGAAACCAATGAAAACCCGGGTGAAACGATATAAAACAGAAATTTGAAAAAAATAGCAATGGAATAATTCAAAGTTAATGTTAATTTTTAAAAAATTAATCTTTAATAATAATAATAACTGAAAAATATAATGACCAGAAATGAAACTGATATCACAGAAATAATAAAATTTGAATTTTAAAAAATATAAAAGTTTTTAAATTGGAATCATATATCCTAAAGTTACTTTGAATAAACGGAAGAATTTTGGCTAATTTCAAATCAATTGATTTCTTAATTAACTTTTGAACATTGAAATGTTGACAATATTTCTCTTGTCTTAAATTATTAAAAAGTAAAATTTGGTGAAATTCGGTCTAGTAGTTTAAGACGACTAGCTATGTTGAAAATGGCATTTTTCGACCACATTTGTCAAAAATATTTTAATTCAAAAATTTTTGTTTCCAAAACCGTTTTTTCTTTTCATTTTATGTCATCTAGAAGTCGTGATGTATCAAATTTAAAAAGTGCAGAGCAGAGCAGTGCACTTGAAAATTAACTGAAAGTCTCAGTCTGCGAATGGAAGTTGTTGTAAAAATGCCACTTTTTTTTTTTTTTTTTTTTTTTTTTGCCTTTTAAAACGCAAATAATAATTTTACGATGTAGCTAGTGCATGACCATAGCTTTTGAACATAATACTTTAATTTTTTCTTAATTTATGGATGGTATCTGGCAACATTCTCACTCTATTTACATTGTAATTCTCTTTGCGCTTCTTGTGAGGTATTCGTGAAATTTTGATCTTTGTTAACCCGGCAAATCTCAGAACTTCTTTTTTGGAGCATACGCCGGCGAACATATCTTCATTCCTTCTTTCTTTTCGCTTCTTATATATCTTTGCGATTTCTTCACTTAAATATATTTTTTCTACGTTTTACTTTGATAATAAATACCGTTTAACTTTTTCAACCTTACTTTTGAACCGTGGTCAGATGACTTGGAAGACACCCAATATGATACCCCTTTCTCCTCACCGCACTACACCACACCAGCGGGAGGACATTTGGAAAGGGCCAAAATCACACCAAACTCGTTTCTACGATGGTTCTCAGGTAGAATCGGGTCTCGAACCACCAGACCACCCAAAGTGCTCTGGAATGTAGTCCCGAAACAAAATTTCGATAAGCTCCAAATTCTGTCATTCGGGTCCTATATTGTTGTCCATAAAGGTGACAATGATTTAAAAAGGTTGTTAAATCGATTACAAACAGCAGTTGGTAGTCACACTCATTAAGCACTAAAGCCTTCTGACTGCGAATGTATTTGCAGTTCAAGGAGGCATTCATTGCCACCTGAAAAAGTTCGCAGAAAAAAATCAGAGCTCAGCAAAAGAAAAAATGTGCAATGCATGAAGAAAAAGAATGTTTTACTTACAAATATGGGAAATTTTAGACTGTTTTATGAAGAAGAAATACTTGCTTGTATTAAATGTAAACTTTAAATTCATTTTTCTCAAAATAATTTTTTCGATAGAATTTGTAAACAATTAACATGATATTTCCAGTATTAATTAATATTTTTTTATAAAATTTTCAGATAATGTGCTTTATACCACTGTCTATGAAATGAACTAACAGTTTTGATATATAGTAAATACTTTTTTTTACTTTTAGCCTTTTTTATTAGAAAATAACTGCAAATTTAAGAATAATGTCTACACTGCAACATAAAAACCTTCATAACATTTTTGTATTTTAACTAATATATTAGATTTTAGTTGATTTTGAAGATAACTATGTCATGTGTCAAGAAAATTTTAATTGGTGCATTAGAATTTTATGTTAAGTGTTAACCGTTTTGGTTAAATTTTGCTAAAATTTACATGAAATTTGTTAATTTAAAAAAGTGGGACAGTCACAATTTTTTTTAGATATTTATTCTTTTTATAGCCCCAATTAGGCTAAGTCAGACCCTGACAATTATTACTTTGGAGGTCAGCCGATCGCCTATAGTAGTATTTATATTTCATCTTAAATAATATATATCATTTCAAATAATTCAGATACATCTTAATGTCCATTATTCCATTAAACTTTCAAACATCAATGTAGACATCATAATGCTATTAAAAACGTAAATGTGCGTTTCATCTTATCTCCTAAATTTCGCGATATTTAAACTTCGTTCTTCTCAATCGTCAGATATTAAAACAGAATCCTTCTTCCTTAGCTTTCAAAAATGGGAGAAATTCAAGGGATTGCATATTTGATGAAATAATGTAAACAAGCTGAATCTCAGTGTAACAATAAAATATACAGTGGTAATTTTAAAAAAAACTCTTAGAATTGAAAAAAAAAAATATTTACTTAACAATTTTGGTACCAATAAACAGATAACTTTTTCTAAATTTTGAAACAACAAGTTTCAAAATTGTCGCTTACGTGAAAAATATTTTTGGAAGTTACATATGTGTCAAATTTGGTACCTGTAGATCAAAAGATTTGACTCTAGAGAGGAATCTATATTAGTAACTAGCCGCCTTTGGCGACCAGCTGGCTCGCCATGAATAATACGTTCAAAAATTTTCAGTTAAATACATACCTTGCTCTCTTTATAAGCAGTCAAATATATTTAAACTTCAAACTTCGATAGTCATGTAAATCGTGTTATTATAGAAGACTTAGAAGATTTGTTCGTTGTACTATTAATCTCTTTGATTTGCAAAAACTGTTATGGAATGATATGGAAAATATGACATCTTAGATTTATTCCAAAACATTAAGCTACCATTTCAACGCGTGCAGAGAATCAGAATTTTCGCGGTTTAATTTGCAATAAGAGTTAATTTAATCATTTCGTTTCTGTTTTTGCCAAAGTTACTGCAAAAGCTCTGGTACACTCTTAATGTGCTCTAGCAGGTGAAATTCTTTCATTTTGTGAGAAATGAATTGTTAGAAAATATAGTTACAGTATTTTTTTAAATAATTCATAAAAAATAGAAACTTAATTCATATTTAAAACCATTATTAATGACAAAAAATTAAGAGGATTTGAAAAACAGTTTTGAGCTGTAATATTTTCGGAAATTATCGCAGAAAAATTCCAAATGTTGGCTTAATTTTTAAATAATAAAAATTTCAAAAAAAAAAAAAAACTCTCCGTCAAGATATACTTTTTTGTCCTCCAAAGTTAATACGCAAATACTAAGTGCGATAGCTCTAGATCATACGGTTTGGAGAGCAGGGCCCTAACACACACGCGCGCGCATTCATTGATATACACAACACATATTCATTTGATTATCAGCCTTGGAGTAATTCCGGGCATTGATTGGCCTGAAATTGATATCTTCTTTAAGATGTTGGATGAAAAGATTTAAAAGAACATCTTTTCATAATAATATTTTATTTTTATAAATCAGTCAGTTTTAATGATTGATTTAGAAGATTGATTGATGTAGCAACTTTTACTTAAAATATTAATAAAATATTTTGTAAAATCTGGCTCACAGAGCAAAGTATGATAAAATCTAAGACTCATTATTCATCAATGCATTGTTTGACTCAAGCGACATAAAATGTAATTTACTTCATTTAGACCATGTTAACAGTATTAAACAATACGTATGCCTATTACTAATACTTTACAAATTAGACATTGGGCTGGAATTTTAATGCATATCCTGTATAAATTCTATCAGGTTTATCGTAAATAACGAAGATTTATTGAATTAATGATATAGATATTGTAAACGTTCAAAGAATCCTTTGTCTTGCATTTATTTTTTTAGAAACTGTCACATTTTATATTTATTTTATTTTATCCAGTCACATGCTGAAAGTGACATTACTTTAGATTTAATTTGCAATAATAGTTGATTTTTTTTTTTTAAAGTTAACTTTTGCAATTATTAACTAACTAAATAAATAACCTAATTATCTTTCCCCTTGACGCGTTCGTGCAGATTAAATTTTATTGTTTTGTCCGAAATATGTTGTTGAAAAATATGATTAAAATATTTCTTTAATGATTCGTTAAAAATAGAAGCTTGAGTTATATGTTAAAACACTGATACCATTAGAAAGGCAATTTTTTATCTTTAATTTAATGAAAAAATCATGTTTGTGCAATAATAATACTTTCAGAAGTTATAGCGAAAACGTCGAAATTTCGCTTAATTTTTAATTACTTCAAAATCTAATTAATTCGAAAAAAGGAGCTCCGAGGTGCATATTCTCGACCTTCAAGGTATGCATATACAAAATTTGGTAGCTGTAGGTCCAATGGTCTGACCTGTAGAGCACCAACACATACACACTGAACTTTATTATAAGTATAGATAAAATTTTAGAAAATACTACAAATCATTTTCAGCTAACGTCATTAGTTTTAAAAAATTTCCGTCAAAAATAGAAAAAAGGAGAGTAGAACAGCAAACTGATAAATTATTTAACCTTCTTTCCCCACATTTTTAATAATCTAATATTAAAAGGATTTTGGTAATATAAAAAAATAAATAATATGCAAGCAACTACCATTCATTTCAATTCAAAAATTGAATTTTTATATCGCAAAACATTACATTTGCCAACTTGCAAAAAATAAAGCGCAAACGATCAATAACTATCTTAGTTCCGTACAGAATCAGGTATATCACTCAACGATCAAAAATGCTTCCCATTTTTTGATCGCGTCTAATGACAACGGACAAGGAAGCTGAAAGTAAATCAATTCAAGTCTTGTGAGTTCAAATTAAATTATATTCTCGAGGGCTCGTGATGCCAATTACATCACGAGCGCACGAGACTTTTTTTTCCCCCTTACCGATCGCTAAAGAATTCCAGTAATGACAGTTAAGTATAAACTTTCCATACCTATTGCTTCTTCAACTACGACAATTAACAATATGAATGTTACTACAATGAATTTCTTTTTCCACCTTTTAATTTTGTAATTCATCCCCAGAATCATTTAGGCAAAGAGAACATCTGTTAAATCCCTCTTAGTAACCGAATCAAAAATAATATAAATTAATAATAATACAAACATCTTTACAAATATATATGGTTCGGATATTAAGTACAATCTCAACTGAAAATATAAACACCATAAAACAGAACCTGTACTCCAAAACGTTTGTTTCATACAATAACGTTATTATCGTATTGAAAAGCATTATTTATTTTATTAACTTAAGTTTTGAAAACAAATTTTCAAATTCATAAAATTGCATCAAAGAAATGGAAAAATGAGATGATTACATTAAAATCAAAAAAAGTATATTATACAAAATAATGCAAGAGTGAAATGAGAAAAAACTAATGAAACATTTATCCCCAATACCATATACTGTGAAATTTTTAGAGATTTCTTTACATGTGTTAACTAAGGTAAGGAAATTATAAGGATCTTTTCAAAGAATATGTCACATGGCCAAATTTTTATCCCTTCATTTGAAACATGGGAACAATTTTACAGAGATTCTGTCATGTTAATTAAATAAAATGCAATTAGGTCAGGAAATAAGATAATATTTTAAATTAAAGTTAACATTAGCTGAATTAAGATAAAATTTTAGAAATTATTTAGGATTAAACAAAATTCTAAAATATATAAAATTATTATTTTAATAATTTTTACTTATAATAAATAGTTTATATGTTCTAATAAAAATTTACAAAATAACTTAATACTATGTATTACTCGAAACTCAAATAGATAAGATAGATAATTACCAAAGAAAATCAACATATCATGATTCATTTACTCTTGCATTGCTTTAAAGATAAATTTATTTAGTATTTTCATTTTAAGGCAATGGGTTTTATTTAAAATAAAATCAAGTATATCTAAATTTCAAAATACTACACTTAATTTTTTTTTTTTTTCATATTTTGAAATTCACTTGCAGATCAAAATGAATTAGTTTATATCGAAGTTGATTATCCATTTAAATAATTTCAGTAATTTTTGTATAAAGATACTTAATCTGTGTAAAAAAAAAAAAGTTTTATAGTTATGTTATAGATGCTTTTAAAATTTAAATTCATACATTTTTTTATCTGTTAGATACTGAAATAACAACTGATAGAGACGGTTTTTAAATATTTTGATATTTTAATTCATTTCGATATTCGTTATTTAAAAATTGCTCATTGTGTTAAAATAGAAACCATAATAAAATATTTGGTTTTATTAATCGAGAATGACAAATAATTTCCGCATCTTGAATTGTCTCTTGCTGTTCTTAATCCGACTATGATCCAAAAGAAAAAAGTAATTCTAAAGGAAACAAAATTTTGCCTTTTCTCAAAATATGAATAACTTTTAAAGTATTGAAATTTTTTTTTAACATTAATAAATTATGATAAAAAGTATATATAAAATTAAGCTCTTTAAGGAAAGAAAATAAATATTCAAGAGTGTCTTCTAAAATAATGATACACAGACAGTTAATAATTATATTGTCATAAATAGCCATCAAATTTAAAAAATGTTACAAAAATTTAAAAATGGATGTTTATTACATCCAAATTATTTTTAATTAATACTGTGAAATTGTTTTCTTTAGGTTTTGAAAAAACAATTTGAAATTAATTTATTATATCTCTGACCAAATAATAAACAAATTAATATTTCAAAATTTCACATTATCTTGTGAAGCAAATTAATGAAAACCAAGAAAATATAAAAATATTTAAAGAAAATAAAAGAGAAATCCAACAAGGATAAATAATCTTCAAAAACTATTTATTGCTAGCAAAATTATCCAGCACTATTTCCATTTTTTAATAATTTAAAAAATTATATACATTTATTTTATGATTACTGTAAAAATATTGTAAGCCAGAAACTATTATTATTATTTTTAAATCTTGCTTCCCGACAGAACCATGCCCTACAAACAGAAACCAAAACAGTACATATGTTCTCATATCATTCAAAAAACAAATACAGGGAAATTGGAATTTTTTAATAATAATTATTATAAAAAATGAATAGTTTAAAATGTGAACCAAGAAGAATATTTTTTAATTATTTAATAATTCAACAAAATTCACCTTGATATTAGGCTTAACTGAAAATGTAAACATTGTGTATGTAGTATGATCGTTCATTGATGACGTAACGCTACTACATGTTCAAGAAATCATTCAAGAAAAAAACATACATTAGAAAGCTAACATTAAAAAAGACATAAAATTAAAAATTAATAAATACCTTTTTGATTCACCACGTTGGTCTTCAGATCGAATATTTGTAGAAAATCTTTTTTGAATACTAAACAGTCGCGACAAGAAAGGCGCCATTTTCAATGTTTGTTGACGTCATGTGACAACAACAAACCAATAGAAATTCCAGAAACGTCACACATGCTTTTCAAAAAGAAAACTGATAGTTTCCTCTCTGTGTCCCAGTTCTTAACGTTCCCACGCACAACTAATTTGAATTCGCCTGCTCCAACTTTGAATAATGAAACTGCAAATACATCATTCAGAAATCTTTTGTAAAAACAATCTCATTTCAAAATAGTTGGAAACATTAAAATATGGTTTTAAAAATATGGGACATTCTGAAACAAAAATTCTAGATCCAAAAATATTAATTTCAAACAATACACTGTAATAATACAGTATGTTTTATTCTAATGCGTAGGACTCAAATTCAAATTTTAGTTTATGAATGTTATTATGTTTTAATATTTTCGAAATGAAGTAAGCTTTACGCAATAAAACAATGAGGAGCTCTAGAGTGACAACATTTTCATAGCAAAAAATCACTGAAGCGTACAAAAGCTTTCATTCATAAAAGTGTCCTTATATCCTTATAAGAAAACGAATGGATACGAGGAACATACAATTCCGCGCACAGCTGTTTACGGTTTAATAAAAGCGCTGGAGATTTCTTTGAATCACATCACTATATCAGGATTAACATACTCACTTTTTGTTATCAAATTTCGAAATTTATCAAATTTTATAAGAAATTCTTTAGAATTTCAGACCTTGGAGTTTCAAGCCAAACTTGTTATTTTAAAACATTAGTATCTGCAAATATTGTCATATATAGAGCATTTCATTAGAATAGAACATTTTTAAAAATACGTTCATCACTTTTTAAGCCAAATGAGATCAGTTATATATCATATTTTCTGTGTTTGGCAATTTCGGGCAGCACAGAAATTGATGCATGATATTCTTCTATACAAAAAATGCTTTACATAATGATTTTTTTTAATTTTATAGATACCTTCAACTTATATTTAAAAAGGATCTTGTAATTCGATTCAGCTGGAATCAGTCATTGAACCAATTTTAAAAGGAGGCCAAAAATCAAGGAAGAAGAGAATTTTTTGCATTAATCTTAAACGGGGTAAATTTCGATCAATCATCTTTCGGAAATCACGTTGGGAGGCTCCTGTCTATCTCAGCTTCTTAAACAAGTACTGAATGATTATGGTCGCAAGCAAGTCAAGCTGTTTCGCTGTCATTCAGAAATTAGTGTCTAATTTTACTAAACTTCATAGATTAAAACTGACAAAAATAGCGTTTTTGTATTATTGACGTTCATACTTAAACTAAACTTATCAATAAAAAGTTCCCGGAATATAATTTAAGACGCTAGTTTTAGCAAGAATAAAGTCAAATAAAAAAAGAAAATTAAAATCAAATTAAAACCGACAATAACAATGCCAGAGTCTAAGCTTTAAGAAAGTTTTTAGAGCAACAGTGATGTAATAATGTAACTCCATAGAATACCGGAAAAGTATAAATAGGGTCGCAGTATTCGAGCTTTCAACGCTGTAGAAACTTAAGCTTTGAAAAATTACAAGAATGGTATTTATTTAATCAGTTTCCTTTATTGGAATTCAAGACGATTATTGTGGCCTGAAAGTTATACGAATATTAGTTTTATTTTAAGTTCATTAATAATGCTTGCTTTTTAATACTTTATAGTAATGAAATGGGTAGATTTTAGATAAAATTGGGTGAATAATTATTATGGTTATGGTGTTTTTATGAAACAATGTTTCTATTCCTTATTGACAAATTTCAAACTAAGGATATATGCATGGTATTCCCCCGTTCAATGCACGGAATTATTTGCCATATAGAATAATACTTCGGAAATCAATTTTTTTAAGCGATAATTTTTTTAAATAAACTGTTAGAACACAAATGAATTTCTCTCACTTCATATCTAATGGTTTAAATTAATGAGCATTGAAAATTAACCAGCGAAAATTCTTTATTGATTTTACTATAGTGAAATTTCCTTAGATAAGTGATATTCTATTCTGCCCTACTTACGATGCAGACGATTTTCTTTTGATTTTAATATCTGTAAAATAAATAATGAAATGTGCAAAATGTACCAACTTGTGCCTTTAACAGATAATGTGCACAGCTTAAGTTTTAAAGATATGAACCTTGTTAATAAAGATAACTTTCCTTAATATGTATATTAAGATACGAATAATATCAAAAGGAATTGAAATTGGATAGACTAATGTAGGATTTCATTTATAATCATGAATTTACCATAAAGAACTATTTTCATAAATATATAAATTATAAAGTTGACTAGATAAAAATTTGTTATGAAACAATGAAAAGTATTTAACGCCGAATTATCACAGTGGAACTAGTCTGTTTTATTAGTTTTAAATAAATATATATGTGTATGAGTTATTAGTCTTTTAAAGGCCTTATCACACGGTGAAATTTCGCCAGCACTTTTCTGTTTCTACCTTCAAAAACCGGTCAAGCAAGTTTCCTAATCGACAACTTTTTCTAACCAGTTCGAAAATGTCGTCGGAAATATTGTCCGCAAACGAAATTCAACCAATCATGTGAAAGTTTGAAGTGACGTCACTTTCGCTGTCGTTTGCTGACGGAAAGTGTCGAAGATATTTTGCCGTGTGATAAGGCCTTAACTAACACTGGTTTGCTGACAAATTCAGGGTCGGCCATCTGGGGTTTGTGGTGGGTGCTATGCATCCGGGTCCCGCGACTGAGGGGAGGGGCATGATTAAGAATTAAAATAGTGCTCTGAATAACAATAATAATGTTGCACATACTAAAAATCTACAAGATTGTTTCCATGTGGCTGGCTAAGCAACGGCTAACGCCTTTATTAGACATAGATCTCAGTGATATCTGTAAATAAGGAGGGAAAGTTTTATTTATAACTAGCCGCCTTCGGCGACCAGTTGGTTCGCCATGAGTAATGGGTTCTAAAATTTTCAATTAAATCACATATTCATTAACCTTGAAGTAACTCCGGGCATTGATTGGCCTGAAATTAATATTTTCTTTAAGATGATGGACTGAAAGTTCTAAAAGAATGCGTTTTCCTAATAATATTTTTTAATTTTATAAATCAGTCAGTTTTAATGATTGATTTAGAAGACTGATTGATGTAGCAACTTTTATTTAAAATATTAATAAAAATATTTTGTAAAATTTGGCTCACAGAGCAAAGTATGAAAAAATCTCAAACTCATTATTCATAAATGCATTGTTTGACTACAGCTACATAAAATATAATTATTTACTTCATTTAGATCAAATTAATAGTATTAAACAATATATATGCCTATTAATAATATTTTACAAATTGGCCATTGGAAAAGAATTTGAATGCATATCCTGTATAAATTCAAACCTGTATAAATAAAGATAATTTATTCAATTAATGATTTAAATATTATAAAAGATCATAGAATCCTTTGCCTTGCATTTTTTAAAGAAAATATCACATTTTTTATTTATTTTTTTATCCAGTCACGTGCTAAAAAGTTGCATTTCTTCAGATTTAATTTGCGATGATAGTTTTTTTTTATTTGAACTTCCTTCAAAATGATGGCAACATGGTGATAAAACCTAATTTTTTCCCTTTGACGTGCTCTTGCAGATTTTATAGAAACCTTAGCTTTGCATTTATTTTTTCAGAAACTATCACATTTTATAATGAAAAAAATATTGAATTAATGATACAGATATTGCAAACTATAATAGAAATATGCCATTAGGTCGGGATTCCAATGCATATTTTGTTAAAATTCGATCAGGTTCACCGTAAAGAAGATTTATTGAATTAATTATTTAGATATTGCAAACGATCATAGAATCCTTTGCTTTGCTTTTTTTAAAGAAAATATCACATTTTCTATTTCTTTTACTTTATCCAGTCACGTGCTAAAAGTTTCATTTCTTTTGATTTATTTTGCGATGATGGTTTTTTTTTATTCGAACTTCCGGCATTCTTTTATTTTATCCAGTCACGTGATAAAAACATGGTTAAAATATTTCTTTAAAAATTCGTTAAAAATAGAAGCTTACGTTATAAATTTAAAAAACTGATACCGTTAGAAAGCTAATTTTTTAATCTTTAAATTGATGCAAAAATCATGTTTTGCGATAATATTTTCGGAAGTTATAGCGGAAAAACGTCGAAATTTCGTTTAAATTTTAATTAATTCGAATTCTAATTAAAAAAGAAAAAACGGCTCCGAGGTGCACATTCCCGCACTCCAAGGTATACTTGTACCAAATTTGGTAGCTGTAGGTCCAATGGTCTGGCCTGTAGAGTGCCAACACACACACACACACATTGAGCTTTATTATAAGTATAGACTAAGGAAATCCCCCTCAGACAAGTTAAGACAGAGCGGCGTGCCCGGCGCCTAGAAGTCGAGGCTGAGGCTTTGTTCAAATGGACTTGTAAATCATCAGCTCTCTACTTTTGTTTATATCTAATGTAATGTTTTTTTTTAAATCTGTGTATCAGTTTAAACAATTCAGCTCGTGTGTGTTAAACAAAAAGTAAAATGACGAAAAATTATGCGATAAACTCCTGGCAATGCAATTACATTACTTCTTCATCAATCAAGACCAGAATAAAAATAATTAAAGAAGTTTAAATGGAGCAGTGGACGGATTTGGAAATATACCAACTTTACAGTATATATTATAGTCTCATGCAAGTGTGCAAAATATTATAAATATAAGGTAAGTAGATTCACAGTCACTTACCTTACTTACTAGGTAACAGAGTATTGTATAGCATTTAGTAATTTGATAATTCACTCCATAAAACGTTTAATACCGTTAGATATAACAATGCCCATGCCAAGGAAATATTCCACTGGGTGTCAAAAAAATAAAGTAAACTTCAAGAAGTAACAAGTAGATCTGTTTTCTTTGCTACTAAGTAATACTGGCAATGATATTATTTCGACTTTAGAAGTTACAATGGGGAAGAAATTTCCACGTAAACTATACAGACTTGCAGTGAAAAATGGTGAAATTTATTGAAGAACCGTGTGTTTGTACAAATGTGATCGAATCAGAAAATAATGACGAAATAGCAAATATGATGAAGCGAGTAAAAATAATTCTGATATATGGCCAAATATTTTAACTAATAAATTCAGAATATTTTGTGTTAAAATCGGATCTGCACAAAATAAAGGAGTTTTTGCTGAAAATGCTGAAGGTAGATCATTTTCCTCTACATACTACTTTAAAAAAATGTCAAAGGTGAAACCCAACTTCGTAGCTTTTTAATTTTTTCAAAAACGGAAGATTCTTTTTTTTGTTTTTGATCTTTACTTTTTTTCCAAAAGAAGAAAAGACAAAACTACAAGATTTATAAATGTAGGAATTGGGTGGGACAGAATGCCTATCCAACCACATTTAGTTCAGTGTCTAGGGTCACTGAATGAAGAAAGAGAAGCTTTTGAATATGAAAGAAATTTATTTACAGTAAAGAAAAAGACATTTACAATTACGACAGGACTATTTACAATAGAGAAAAGAAAAAGTAAAAAGGAATTACTTATAGATGCCGCCAAGGATAAAGAGTAGTTAATAATTGTTACATGGCGAAACTACGTTACGTTTTTTAAAGATGCATGATCGGAAACGACACCCTCTCTGGTCCCCGTCCGGCGAGCGAATGCGCAGTTCGCTTTTTCTCGAATTCTTACGTCACGCGTTTTGGACTATGGTTCAGCCATATCTAGTGATACCCGTAGCGACATCTATTGCAACAAAGTGGAAAAATATTTAACAGCAGAACTAAATATTTAACAGCAATGGCCGCTGATTAAATCTCTACAACTCGGCCAATCCTGATAGAACGATGACCTCATCGTTATTTACATACTGGCATTCAAGGCTGATATTAAATCAAACTCGGCCAAACTGTTACAAAAATCAACAAATCTAAAATTCACTCTATATCAATTCTTAAGAAAAGGTACATAATATTAGCAGTAATAATTTGCTTATTAAATCCCTGGAAAAACATCGAAAATATAAATGCAAAAATTTAAAAGTTCACTACAAAATGAAATTATAATACACGGAGCATGAAAAAATGTGTATAATCATTGAATTAAAATTGTTAGAATATTAAAATATACATAAAAA
>JAPMOQ010045390.1:531170-541311 GCA_026543055.1 Argiope trifasciata
GCAGAACTAAATATTTAACAGCAATGGCCGCTGATTAAATCTCTACATAAATGGCTATGATAACTGAAAAAGGCTGTCAAATGTAATCCGAGATCAAAAGCGTTCTAGCTGTCATTTTAATTCGCTGGTTGCTTAGAAAGAATTACTATAACGACTAAATTTATGTTCGATTACTGATAAAACAATTCCAAATTGATATAAGTAAGGAAATGGCATGACTTAAATTACTATTTCAAAGAATCGTAGATGGGATTTTGTTTGTATATATATTTTTTAGTTTTATAGTGTGTTATAATCTTCCATTAAGAGAAATACACGAAATAACAGGGATGTCTAATAATGGATATTTTTAAGTGTAATCGAATTACTAAATAAATATGACTCTGTGCTTACCTATCATATAAAAATAATAAAAAACTCCCCAAATTAAACTGACAATGATTTATTTCATACATTACAAGATCAAATTATTCCTACCTTATGAAATGACGTTCCCAACAAAATTAAAGATAATGTAAATGCTGCTACGTATTACAATATCCAAATGGATTCCATTTCTGATATTTTCCATAAAAAAACAAACTTCAGTCATTATTAAGTATATAAATTTTGAAGAGAAAAAAATTAAAAATTAATCAGTCGTTTATAGGGTTTATTGAAGTAACTGGTGTGGCTGGAGAAGGATCTATTCGGAAAAATTAAGGGAGCCTTATTTAGATATTATAATATCTTTAAAAAAGCTGCTACAATTCTACTATAATCCATGTATGGATTGTAGTGGGCAGGCACACGAAAACGGTAGCAACACGAAAGGGAATAAAAGTGCAAAATTCTAAAAAAATTTCTCGATTGCTCGCAAGTAATCTATGTGTGTGCCTGGCTTATCATGCTCTTTTAATTTATAGATTTGTAATATCTGCTTCTGGCAGTATATATTATATTTTTCAGGTTATTGCAATGTTTATATTGCTTATTTTCTACATCTACAAAAAGATTTTAAAAATCTACAAAAGCATTTAAACATTACTCTCAAACCATTATGCAACACTTGTTGGAAAGCCGAAATAGATACGGTTAAACCAGTGTATATACAGTTTGAATAAATTTGTAATGTCATGGAAAAATTTATAGATGCAAATAAAAATATTACAGCGGTTCTGAAGCTTAAACTCTATTGAATTAAATAAAGAAATGACATTTATTTTATGTTTAATAGAAGGGTTTGCAATATTGTCCAAAATGCGATATTAATAAACTATTTCAAATAAAAATAATTGTTTTCGACGGGGCTTTTAATTTAGTCTATAAAATTAAAGCTGAAATCCTAAATTTTAATGTAAAAATTGTTGAAAAAAAAAAAAAACGAAATTTTATCGTATTTAGACGAAACAAAAGTAATAGCACGTAATTTGAATCTTTCAGAACGTTTTCTTGATAAACGAATTTTAAAAAAAGAAAGAAAAAATTATACTACAAATATGAATATGAATATGAAAATAGAAATGAATATGAAAAATGAAGAAAAGAAAATAGAATATGAAATTGTAGAAACCTTGGGTAAGGAATTTAGATGTTATTTTTTAAAATTCTGTAACGGATACTGTTATTGTACATATATAAGACAGATTTTAAAATATTTCAAATTAATCACTGACACAAAAACTTTAGAAAAAAAAAATGAATTAAACATTTCTTCCAAAACCTTTGTAACGCGTAATTTTACACATCTATAATAGCAATCCTGCCGAAGCTACCAAATAAGATTTTTCGCCTTTTCATTAATATTCGCTAATAGACGATGCGAAATAATAGTATTAAGTATAGAAGCAATTATTTTTTTTCTTAGATGTGCTTTAATTTCCAGATAAAGAAAGATTATTTATTGCGGTTTTTCCAGTCCATATATCACATTATTTGATTGTTATACAAATTTAAATAACTTTTGCCCATTGTTATCTTTTCGCTATACATTATTAGTTTGACCATAATGATTGAATCAACAGCTAAATTACAGATACTACACTAACTGAGAAACTAATATATGGAGTTGCCAATCAAAATCAGAAGCATAGCAACATTAGCGCATCTGAAAGGAACTATAATAGCGCACCATCTTCAAAATCTCAGATGGAATAGAAATTCCATGTAGTCAGATAGCGAAAAACGACCTTGTGATAAGTTTTGAACTAATAATTTTTTTTTTTCGGTATATATGTTTTGGCATTAGTTTCTATGATTAAAATAAATGTATGACAAAAAAAAAAAAAAAAAATAGTGGCCATTATGTAAAAATTTATAAAATTGTTAACAAAGTACGATAAAGTGTCCTTTCGAAATCAAACGAGGATTTTTACCGATAAATCTTACGATTTTGAATCGTACGAATGAATAATACGAATTAAGTGATTATATGAAACTAAAATCGGCAACCTCATCTTCATAAACAAGGATAGTCGAATATAATCTAAATAAGACAATCGAAGAGAATTAGACATGGAACACGAACGAAATGAACAAATTAACACACATTTTAACTAGAAATATAAACTTTTGCAAGGTATTTTTATTTAGAAGATTTTTATAGCATAAATATCTAATATTTTTTTAAAAAATAATATTCTCTGGAGTAAAAAAAACTCCGAAAATTTTAATGTTTCACAAGGAAGTGTTCCTACTGTCTGTTTGTAAAAGTTTTGAAAACATTTGCATAAATAACTCTATAATGGTCATATTATTGTAAAAGGTAAAAAAATAATTCTAGTCGAGAAGTTGGGAGACAAAAGTAGATTCCTTTTGTCTAAATTTGTAGTTCGTATACAAGAAATTTCTGCGGAATTGAAATTCAAATTTGTAAGCAACCATGTCGAAATCTAGATTTTATTACAAAGTTGTCATTAAGCTTAAAACAACAATAATAACGCATACTGCAATGCTTTTAACTAAGAAGGCAATCGAATTGTATAGACATATATATAAAAAAAAACACCTTTTAATACAAAAATTGTTCATTATGAAAAGGCAATTACTCAGCTAATTTGAATTATCTTTCAATTATCAATTGTTACAGGGAATGGAAACTTCCGCCAGTCACCATTTCCTTCCCATTGAATGAACTGTTTATGAATTCACCTGAGATTTTAAATACCACATATATATCGCTGTTTTAAATAGAATTCAAATTACTCTATTAATGATGTTTGCATGAACAAAGCGTTTAAATGCATGCATAAATAAACTTTTGAAGGAATGGTTTGGCCTTCTAAAGAGCATGATCATGAAAAATACATTTTTTTTTTTTTTTTCAAAAGTTGAGTCTTGAGGACCCTGGAATAGACAACTTTCTAAATAGAATTTACTTACTATATTTTTTTAACCAATTCAGCTGTTTCTATTTTAAAATCACATTTTTTTTCTTCTTCCAAAAGTATCATTGGTGAGCAATAATTCATAAATGGAAAGAAAGAAAAAAAGATACTTTTTTCAAAAACGTTTACAAAAGACAAATTAGAAAATAAGGCCCAACTGCATCCCAAGATTTGGCCAAATATTACATATTTTTATATTAAAATGAGAATATTTTTTTACATGGAAAAATAATTTTCCAACATATATTTCAAACTCATGAGTAGAGAAAATTCTTCTTCATTGAAATTTTTTCCTTTCTCAATCAATTATCAATTTTATTTAATTACCAGATAAAAAGATACTCTAATAATTTCAGCAAAGCTTATAAAAAGTAATTTGAAGTATATAAGATGGCATATAACAAGAAGAACCCATTTAAAATTTGAAAAGAAAAAAAAAAGTTCGAATGAATAGTCTGGGATATTCTTTGAAATTCACAACAAGAAACGAAAAGGATTTTGCAATACAGATTAAAAAGTTATCATTCATTAAATCACGAAAATTTTTTATAGGAACTTTTACTTTTTGAACCAACCCTTTTGATATTGGTAACATACAAAGCTTTGAAGTTTATTTTTTTAAAACAAATCTATCTTAAAAGACTTAATTTGTCCAATTATTTTTTCTAAGATGAATATGCATGTTCGTGCTCTTACAGAGCAGATGAATTGAAATACAATTACCAAATTGGCATATATATATACATTGGATGGTCGAAATGTGCATTTTAGAGCATTTTTTTTCAAATTTTTTTTAAATTAAACCTAATGTTGAATTTCAGCAATAACTTCCAAAAATATCATTGTACAAAAATGAATTCTATACCATTCAAAAATTTAAACTCTTCTTAATGAGGCCAATTAAATAGTCAAACGAATTTTTCCTGTAGTTTGGTAATTTTTTTATACATGCATATATAGACCAAATTTTTTTTCGTTACAGTGTTTTTGGAAATCTAAAGCATTTAGATAGTTTCATTCCCATTAAGTGTAAGGTAAAGAAGAATTGCATTTTAAGAAAGTGAAGTTACAAAGTCGAGAAGTATAGATGAACCATACATTTATGTTTTTAATAACATTATGGTGGTATGGAACTGATATCCATGTTCAGGTACATAAAAAGAATTTAAGTAAAATAACACAGATTTAATACTACATAATTAACCCTTTTGTGACCAGGTAAATTAGCTAGTGACAAAAGGCAAATAATTGATTTAATAAAATTAAATATATAGCATTTAGAAAAAATAAAATTAGCAATATTAAAATCCTATTCTCTAACTGTACAAGACAGTTTTAGGATAAAGGTAAAAAAAAAAAAAAAGCTTGGATTTAAAAAAAAATACAAATACTAGAAAATTTTCATAATGTTTTGAATATATTTTGTTAAATTTTAAGAAGAGACTATTTAATGCCTCTGACTAATTATTGCCTAAGACTATTTAATGCCTCTGACTGTTCTTGAATTCTTATTTAATGACTGATATTAAATAAGATACGATCATTAAATAAGAACAGATATACTGCTAACAAACCTGAAAATTTCATTTAAAAAATTCAACAAATAATTTTAATTGTCACATAAGTCAAATTTTACTTGATATTTTTAAAAAGCATTTAGATTCTACAAACAAAAACATTTTTTTTTTTGGAAACTCAGAAAATAAACAAAAGTTTTGAAAAGCATCACAATTTATTTGTTAATATTTTACAAATCAGCACACAGTATTTCACTTAAAAGCAACACCGCTGCTTTATAAATTATAACAATCAACTTCATCTACAAAAATTTAAACTGAAAGATTGCAAAAAAATTAAATATGTGCTTTTGCAAAGGGGTTATGATACTATGTCTACAGGCAGAATCTATGAATGTGAAAAAAATAACGTTTTGCTAAAAATATACACAAAGCATATTTTGTCCAATTGAAATTGTTTTTCCATGCACTAAAGTCATTTGGCAAAAATAATCAGAAAGATATCTTTGGAATTTATCAAAACTAAAGACATTTTATAAAAGAAAATCCACAGAAACTTTATCTTTACTAGTTTCGGAATGATTATACTAAATAAACATATAAACATTTTCAGAGTGAAACTTCTTTGTATGCTTATTTCTCCCTTTTAAAATAATATTAACTATAATTCCCTTGCATATATAACTAAGATGATAAAACGGCCCAATGTGATATGGGATACATTTACTCTATTAAATATTTTTATGTATAATTATTTCGTACATCACATACAAGATATTTCATATTATATATACTGGATATTAAATAATTTTAAATTATATATTCATTGCAATTAATAAACAAATCCCACAAAAGGGATTTTATTTTATTTTATCAAAAGATAATTTACAGAAAAGAAACCATTTGTTTTAATCATTAATACAAAATGACATCTTAAAATATGTTGGCTGTTTTTTCAGATGAAAGATAAAGTAAGATTAAACATGAATTTTAAGTAGACAAAAGCAAAGAAGTTCCACAAAGTGATAAATATAAAGATGAAATATCCTATGTTTCAAACAAGAAGTAAAGAATAGATACATATAAAAAGAAAATATAATGCATCACTGTTCATCAATCAGCAATGCTTAATTAAAAAATAAAGCTGACAAGTCTGTCAAAATAACATATAGCAGCATTAATTAACAAAATGAATGTGTTTTATTCATACATATTACACAGTGATGTAAATGAAATACAAAAACCTCTGCAACAAAGTTTTCAGCAGAAATTATGGCATAGGAATACAATTTAATTAGTCAGCTGGCAAGCGCGTCTCCATCCAAATCTGTCCACCAAAATGATTGAATACAACTTTTTCCCCTTTGACAGAATTAAACTAAGGTTGCAAATTTTTTTAAATCCCAAACAGCAATAACATTTATTGTTTTTAAATTTTAAATAAAATAAATTCTATAATGAACAATTTAAGTATTAAATAATATTCAAATAAATAATTATTAGAATAATAAATATATCAAAACATACTTTACGCAAAAAAAAATTAAATTCCTCCACCAACATATTGTAACAAATTCAGTAGTGTATTTGAAATATATCTATAAAATAATTTATATTTTTGGAACTCACAGTAATTTTATACATCATAAAGAGAATTCATTTCTCCAATTTTAGAAACTAAATAAAACAGCTCATAATATGCCTAAAAACTTGACCTGAGAACTGACATCTGTCATTTCAGTCATAAAAAGTTACACAATCAGATAGTTTCATCAATAAAATTTCATAAAAACTTGTTACATAACAATAACAGAATATAAATTTGTGCACAAAACAATAAATGGTAATAAACACAACCATATACAGCCAACATCCATGTTACAATAAAATTCCTAAAAGCAAGGTAATTAAAAAAAATCATTTCCAGCAAAATCATAAAGCTTCCCATTCCAAACCTGAGTTTCTAATCCTATTTAAATCATGGATATCATCAAAATCACAAGCCAAAATTGCAGTAGCTAAACTCAATGCCCTCAACAAATGGTCCCAAAGCAATATCTAGTTGTTTATACACATTGTATTACACTAACACTTTAAATATAGAGTTAATAATGTTATGCAATCCATTTTAGAAAACATTAAATAAGAATTTGTACTAATAATTTTTGGCTAGGATATACAATGTTAGATAATTTAACTACAAAAAAAAAAGTTGAAAGCATAAAATTACGTTAGTTTAAGTAATCTTTTCAAAACAATATCTAAAAAGCTTCTACACAAGAAAATATAAGCACTGAATGTGACCTGGTTTTTTTATGAAACAACTGGAGTTATCAGAACTATGCACTAAATTACTTGCCACAATGAAAATTTCCACATTCACATAATGAAAAAAAAATCTTTTCATGATTAATCAATAAAAAATAATTTGGGTAAAAACTGAAAAAGATAATCCACCATTTTCAAGAAACAGCATGCTAATAATGCACAACCATCTATATTAAGCAAATAAACCTGCAGGGGTTAATCCCTTCTTTCAACTAGCATGTTCAAGGGGAGGGGAAAGTATGTTCAAGTGAAATAGGTTTAATATAGAAGAATTTGGTCTTATGCATCTGAGGGTACTTGCACATTTCCCTAAAGCTACTGATATTTGGACGGAAAATAGTTTAAATGATTACCTAGATTTACTCTGATTAGTTAGTTGCAAGTCATTTGCAATAGATCCATGGTTAATTCAAATTGTTAAAAGGGGAAAAGACCCAATACCCATCTGCAATATTCTACATTTCCTTTTTAATCAAATTGTATAAAGTTAATAGATATTATGAGGGATATTGTTTCACTGAGAGTAAAGGGGATTTAATTCCATAAAAAAATATTTTAAGAAAAAATATGTTTCTTAGTTACCACTTTTTGAATATAATTTAACATGACACTTGAAGCAATCAAGTGACATAATATACAGTACTAACTAATCTCATTATGGTACTTTTTTTATTCTTCTTAAGATATGACTGTGCTAGGAAAATGGAAAAAGTTTAGAATAATTTTTATAATCAGCGTGAGGGGTGGTTGTCTTTATCTTTGTCTTTTGAGGTTAATTTCTCTATTAATTCCTGCAAAGGTGCAAGTTCCCTCTTATCAATCAGGCTGAATTCTTGGACAAAAAATATGAAATGCTTGAAACTTGTATTAAGATGTGCTTCCTCTCCCAGTTGTACTATCTCTGAAAAATGCTGGTGATATATATGGGCATAAACCCTGAAGAGACGCTTCAGGATAGTCTTTGCAATGGACAAGAAATTCTTCGGGAAAGGTACACCTAAAAAACGAAATTTAAGAAGGAGATAAATCAATTTTAATAAAATAAAAAATCATCAATATATGTTATCACATATTTTTAAAAATAGGATTTTATAGTCGGTGTATTTTCTGTAGGCAGTTCAAGGTGACATTTTATACCTTGCATCTGGTACCAGACAACTAGTAACAAGGTAGAAAAATGTGACCTGGAATTACCTACAGAAAATACACAGATTATAGATCTATTTTAAAACTTCTTCCAAATTTCATCAGTCCACTCAAAGTACTTCCCAGTTATCTCTGTCCCATATAGACAGACAGACTTCTTCCATAAACTTTTTTTTGAACTCATGGAGGTCTAAATTGAGGAGTTTCATCAAACCCTGAGTTTAAAATTTTCGACAATTCCAATGCTTTTTCTATATTCTATATGAGAAACTAAAAGTTAAAGTAGATTTATATCTTCAAAACACTACAATCTGATAACATCTTAGACTTGACTGATTTGCTTTTTGTTCATTATGTTTTTATGATTTGTTCTTTCTAATGAGACAGCAGTAACATAAACATAAAAAATAATGTAATCCTACTAAAATAAGAAAGAATATAAATACAGAAGGTAACAAAAATATTTATGTAAAATATATTTAAATATTTTCAAAAACGTAATGAATTGTGCAAAGAAAATTGTACTGAAATAATACCAGTAAAAATCTTATTTTCTGAATTTTAAATTGGAACTAAAATGGTTTTTATAAGTTTTGAACTTACTGCAGAAAATAATTCAATTAAAAAAATGAAATAAAAGTCTCTTGGAGAGCATCAATTCTTGGAAGTAATATATTAAATTCAGTTGCTCTAAGTTTAATTACCTGTATTTTAAATGCATTTTTAAATCATGAATTCATAATTTACTGATAGTAGGCAAGCTTATATACATTATAATGTTAAGATTATTTCTAATATAACAAATATTTTGTAATAGATTTGGGATTTGTTACAGGTTACTGAAGGTATATTTTATTTAGGTTTCCATATTATGGGAATTAACATTTTGGTCCGTATGCGAGCCGGAGAAAGAAGTGCGACCTTTGGAATTTTGAATGGCTAGTTTGACTTTCATTGGAATCAAAAGGATTGAGATGTGCGATAGAATTTAATATGGTGACATCTTGGAAATATTTTTTGGAGTATTGAGTTATACAATTTCGGATAAAGAGATTAAGGTGAGATATTTATAATTATTGTGATTTAATTGTGGATTATTTGTTGTTTATGTGAAATTGAATTTGAGATTTTGTATTGATATTATATTGTGTAAGAAATAATTGTAGTGTGTTGATATTGTTATGAGAATTTAGTTACTTTTGCTTTAGTATTAGTTATTTCTGTCAGTGTAATACGTGTGCAGTTTGGAATATAGTTGAAAGTAGCATTGCTGATAAAGTTGGTTTCTGGTTCGTTTGGTTTCAGAACTCTTGCATCGGATAAGAAATGGTTAATCCCATGTGTGTATTTTGTTGTGAAAAGTGTTATCTAAGTTTGGAAGTAGTGTGTCTGAAAGGGTTTTGGTTTCGTTTTTGTAATTCATAGTGTAATTGTGTTGTAGTTTCGATTCGACAGTTTCCTTGTGACTGCAAAATTAGCAATATAACAGAGATATATAATTTGTGAGAGGTTGTACGTAAAAATTATTTTCACTTATATCAACCATGCTGTTGAGTACCAAACTAAAGAAAGAGGAGTTGCGGATTATCGCTGAAGAGTTAGGGCTTTCCGTTCCTGATAATGCGAAAGTAATTCAGTTGAGAGAGATGATTGAGAAAAGTGAAGTGTTTAAAACACAAACTGAAGTAGTTCAGGGTCTAGTAGATCAAGTAAGAGCCGATACTCAAGCAAAGCTAGTGCAAGAAAAGGAAAAAAAAAAAAAAAAAAAAAAAAAAAAAAAAAAAA
>JAPMOQ010045390.1:541411-572279 GCA_026543055.1 Argiope trifasciata
AAAAAAAAAAAAAAAAAAAAAAAAAAAAAAAAAAAAAAGAAAGAAAATGAAGTTAGAACTAGAAAGGTTAAAATTGAGTCAAATCGAGAAAGAAATAGAGTTAGCAAATGTTAAAAAAGAGTCATTAAATAATACACAAAATACTGAAATCATGGATTTGAATTCATCAAGTGTTGAATTAGAAAGCTTAATAAAAAGTATTAAAACTTTAACTATACCTGTACCATGTAAATCGGAATCCTTTAATTTATTTTTCAGTTCTTTGGAAAAAGCATTCCAAAACAAAAATGTTTCGGAAAATTTGGAAGCAGAAATTCTGTTGATTATTTTGGGTGAAAAAGTCAGTCATTTGCTGGTTTACATTAATCAAGAAGATTTAAATGATTATAATAAAATTAAAACTTTAGTTTTAAAAGAATTTGAATCCACCCCCAAGGAATGTTTAAATAACTTTAAAAAAGCTCAAAAATCCCCGTCTGAGAGTTATGTTCAATTTGCATCCAGATTAAGTGCATCTTTTAACTACTATTGTCAGTTGCGTAAAGTGAAGAATTTCCAATCTTCATGCGAGCTTATAGTTTCTGATAAAATTTTTGAAACTCCTGATCGAGAATTAATGACTCATATTGCGGTAAAACAAAATGAAAATTATTTTAAATCTCATGAGCTCGGTCGAGAGTGTGACATTTTCTTATCATCAAAAAGTAAATGTAAAAGTGAGATAAATAATAACACCGTGGCAGGGGATACAAAAAGAACTTTGGGAAATAAATCGCCATTTCTAAATTGGCGTTCTGATAAATCCGCTTCTAAAGTGCTTGTGTCGGAAGTAAAAAAATTCAAAGTGTGTTATGTGTAAGAATAGTGCTAATCATCCTCTTTATAGCTGCCCCCAATTTAAGAGACTTTCTGCAAGGGAAAAAGTTGATGCAGTGAAACGGAATGCTTTGTGCTTTCGTTGCTTGTTACCACATAAAATTCACGATTGTTGCTCTAATAGAAATTGTTTTTGTGGCAGATCTCATTATCGAATGCTACATTTTATGCGAGAGGAAAATGGTACTAATAATTCACTGTCTGAAAATATTTCTATTCGTCAACCAGTTTATGACGAGGAAGTAGCGCAAAACCAAACGTTAAAGGAAACGGCAAATAATGCCCAATCAAAGATAGTTGCTACGAGTTATCAAAAGAGCCAAAGTAAGAATGTCCTTCTTAGTACTGTTCATGCCTTGGTTAAAAATAAATATTCAGAGTTTGTGGAGGTTCGATGTCTATTGGACGTAGGAAGTCAATCTTGTTTATGTACGAAAGCTTGCGCAGAATGACTGCAATTGAAGTTGGAAAGAATAAATACTATTGTTTCATGTGTGAATGACGCTACTATGGTGGTTAATAATTGTGTAAAAACTATGGTTACAAACAAGGACAGGAGATTGAGCGAGATGGAGAAATGCGCGTGAACATATATTATCATCGAAATGGAATCCCAACACAAGTACATACCAACAATCAACAAAATGAGACCTGCTTATTATAAAGAAAAAAACTGAACAAAAATAAATTTAACAACATAAGATTCTAAGCAGAAAACTCTCTATTAAAACTATTGATTAAAATTTTATTAACTCTTTTACTCACAGTTAATTACACTGCCTTTATAAAAACAGCACAAATACACAATTATCAATAACAAGTACTCATACATATGAAAAAACTTGATATAGTACATTATTGAATAATAATAGTTAACCTAGAATTTTAGCCATTATCCCCAGAGTAGTTATTATAAGGGTAGCAACCAAACTATATGATTGGACATTACGTTGTCTTGCTAGATGGGCTTCAATAGGTTGTCATATGTAGGGTTTAGTCTTCAAAGTGCTTTATAATTAAAAATGGGCATTAACTTAAAATACCTAAATTTCAACAGGAAAAATTTGACCTTTGAATAATACCATGGAGACAATAAAATCAAGGATATTCATTCTTGCTAAATAGAACGAACACAGTTCTTCAATTTACAATTTCACTTTAAATACATGACAAATATTTACATTTTTATACACAAATGTTTGACTAGATGTTGAAAATTTAATTCAACTTTTATCAGCATTTGTTCAAAAAAAGTTTTTTTTTTTTTTATCAGTAGCCACTCAGGCAGCCAATTATTCTGATTACATCATAATAAAGTTTTAAAAATGAGTTTTTAATCCTTGCTACATTACAGACCTTACATCAGAATTAGAGCCTTTACATTTCATAACATATATAATATCATATTAATACTCAGATAAATAATTAACCTTCTTTTGGGATAACATTGAAACCAGAAAAGACATGCTTGATCACACACAATTATTCTCATTGGCCCCACCACTTTTAAACTTTATTATCCTTTCAATTATTATAAAAATAGAATTCTAAAGCATGCATGAAATCATTTGTACTTTAATCTTTTATTAAGGTCACATTAACAAAAGAATTCAGGCAAAAAAAATTAAAGATAAAAAATCTGATTAATTATTTAATTAACCATCAGATTAATAAAAAAATGTCAAAACTTCTTGGTATTCACTAAGAAATTTCAGCATTTTCTTTTTTCATTTTATAAAGTGGAAATTGAATTTCTAACTAAATACATATACAATACATTTCAAAATATAGATAAAGTTGCAAAATCACTTTTACTGTATAAATACACTCCCTTGGTCATACATAGTTGCATGTACTAAATATGCAGGATTTTCAAAATGAAGCAAATGAATTTACCAACACTATTGCAGAATTACATACACAAAAATGTGAAATGAATGCTCATTAAAATGAGATACCAAGCAGTAAAGAGACTGATACCACAGCAGAATAATTTACGGAGTTTTCAAAATTGCTTCAATACATGGAATTATTGAATTCTATAAAATATACTAGTCAATTCAAAATTTATTAAAAAAATTATGTAAATACTTTGAATCTGTCTACTAATAAATATATTTTTAAAAAATGAGAATATTATATTTTTTGCACTCTTTATTTAATCTTATTTTCCTTGATTTATTCAGAAATTCAGCATAATAGAAATTTAAATGTACTATATCAAGATAAATACAGCAAAAGAGTTATAAATAAAGAAGGCAGAAATACTTTCAATATTTAAATTCCCATGCAAAGTTATTCAAATAATACTGCAGCATATTTGTTTATAGAAATAAAAATATATATAATGCAATACAGGTACAAACTATGAATAGCACATAAAGCACTAGAGCATAAAAAAGCCATGCCCTTAGCAAACATAAATAAATTTTAACTACAAAGAACTTATTAACATATAATCTTTAATTTCTTTTTGTAATAACTGGTATATGATTACATCAAGTATCACACTAAAATATTACACACACACACACACAAAAAAAAAACTTACCTATCTTAGATGGAAATAAATTTTCATCATCTAGTTGGTCCTGGACCCATGTCATAAGATAGTCAATGTATTTTGGTGCAGAACATTTGATTGGTTTTTTCACAGTCTGACCATCTGCCCAGTGATACTCATATTTGGGCCCAGCTGACATTACAGCACAGCTCTCCTCTGTACAAAATTCTGTTATTGTGCCATATAACATGTTTATTTGATTGAAAAAGTCCACAGCTGAAACAAAAAAGAAAAAGTTAATAAGTATCATTAAAACTTTATACAGTTCAATTTAAGCTTCTTTTCCACAAAATACTTCATGTAAAGAAAATTATAGTTTCTAATTCCCCAAAAGTTCTAATTTCATTATAGAGTAAAATAATTTTACAATTTTCCTTACAAATAAGATTAATTATTCTATAAATAAACCTCAAGCCACTTATTAAAAAAATAAATTAAAATATCAAAAAGAGAGCCAACAGTCGTAATAAAAACAAATGAACTTTTTAATTCAAAAATTTTTCATTTACATTATGCAAATACTTTAGACCCACAAAACTATGAAAGTAACAACAAACAGAAGTAATTAGCATTTCTAAGTGAATACATTCATTAAAATTGGACATGTAAAGGAGAAGCATAAATAGTATTTATTCTATTTTTATTATTCTTTTCTACAAACAAATATTTATTTTTATATATTAGATTTGTGTATTCTTTTAGAATGGTAAAGCTTGATGTTCCTTCAGAATGATAATGAAAGAAACTAATTATTGTATCACATTCATGTGATTAAAATATTTTCTTTTAAAATTGATTAAATACAGAAAATATATTTAAACCATACAATTTTTAATATAGTTGGAAAGATAATTGTTTGAAAACTAAGCTGGTGTAAAATTATTTGTGTCATAATATTTTTGGAGGTTACCTCAAAAAATGCTAAAATTTTATTAAATGTTTAGTTAAAATTATTTATTAAAAGTTTAAATTTTATTAAATGTTTAGTTATTAGACCTATAGGATTAGTTCCCCTAAAATTTTCTTGCACTCTCTCAAATAAAACTATTACCTCAGAGAAAGAATTTCATAACATTTACATGCAATAGCTGTGAAATATTAACGTCTAGCTTGAGTTACTTGATGGTTAATAGATATGGTAAATAGATCTGAAAATATGTTTTATAGTTTAGATAATTTTATTATGCCCATAACCATCCTGTAACTGCAAGTAATAAGTAGTCAAAATTTTATTGTAATCAGATGAGCAGTACGGCAGCGCATAAGAGACATACAGGCAAACATTTTATATTTTTATAGATTTGACATTCAACAAATCTTCCCATAGAAGTCCTAATGTACTTACAATTAACTATGCACTTAGGATGATCTCTTATGATGCTCATTTTAAATCTGCTAATTTCATGTTGAATTATACAGTGTATGTTCTCATAATCCTTTTCTAAAGACTCGTTTCTAAAATATCGCAATATTTAGAACCTATTTCAAATTCAAAAGCAATTTGTCTCTATACTTAAGGTATTATTTTTCTTTGAGAAGATTGCAATCATATGCAATATGAATTTCTTTCAAAAAGTTGAACATCTTTTTAGAAAATTAAATCATTAAACATTTAAGTCTCAAGTTAAAACTTTAGACTCGATATTTAAAAAAAATAGTTTCATTATGTAACTGAACATATTAATAAAAATACACAATTTAAAATTTAATATTAAAGTAATACTTATTTGATTATACTAACTTTTTTAAACTACCAAACTAATCATTTTCCTAAAATTCAGTCTAAAAGAATATAGCATTTATAATGTTCTCTAATTTGATTCCTTCTCTTTTGGAGTATACTGTTTCAATTTACTGCCAAGTTCCCTGAACACTACTTGAAATGTTTATTAAAAATGCTTATTTTTTAATCAAATAACAATACATAGATATCTCTAAGTTTATAAATTTCAAAATAGACTAATTTGAAATACACAACATATTAGAAAATTATTTAAATGCTTAAAAGGACAGATTTTAAACAACAACATGTGATCTCAAAAGATTCAATTCTTGTTTAGTGTTAAATTTGAGTTTCAAAAATAAATGTTTAATGATTTAATCCTTATCAGCTCGATCTGTTTTGGAGGATGCAAAGTGCACATACATTAGAAGGAAATTGACTTATTTTACAGGATGTTCTCAAACTATGATAGTTACTTGAGAACATCTTCTAAGGACCTATAAATAGCAGAAGACAAAGTGTCAAATAGCAAAGACATATTTCTCATGTCCATTGTTATATATAGTAGCTATATAGTAAAAATAATTTATTTGCTGTCATTACAAAAAATTAATAATTAATATTTATGGCCTAACTTTTTATGATATATGATTCTTTCTTTGATCTTTGGACAAAAAAAAATAAATAAAGCAACAAGTATCTCAATTACAGTTATAAAAAATCATGCAGAATGTATTAAGTTCAAATAAAAATATGCTTGAATGTATAAAAATTCTAACATCTACTTCCATTATTTTTTTTTAATTCAGCTCCAAAACTAATTTAGAAATCTGTGAAATTTTCAAATAGCCATCAAAAGTTACACGAACTTGAATAATATTTGTCTAGAACTTATTTGGTATTTTTCTAGTAAATATCCAAACGATTTAAACACTGTTTTTCACATAATTATTACACTAAAAATAACAAATTTCAGTTTATCAACTCATTTAAGTGAATTAACAAATAAGTAACATATGCATTTGATTTTTAAAACAAGTAAAATTCCCCCCCCCCAAGAAAAGGATTTATCATTAAGATAAGAAAAGTTCTAAAATGTGAGATTTTATTATTAAAGCATGCATTTTTCAGTTAGAAATAAAACAAATACTGTAAACTAAATAAATATCCAGGCTTTTTTTTTAAAAAAAAATTCAGAAACTAAGAACTATTCAATTGGGTGTGAAAAGAAATAAAAAAAAAAAACTCAAATTTTGAAATAGAATTTAAAATCTCCCATAGTTAAAATCTGGGTTTCTTTTTTCAAAAAAAGTTAAAACACATTTATATGAAGTTTCGAGGGAAAAAAGTGAAACTCAGTTTCTTATTTTTACAACAATAATGCTCTCCCCCCCTCGAGCAGATTTAGATGCCTTGTAAATTGAATACAAAGATATTTAAAGAAACCACTTTTCTCACGATTGTTTCGGGTATTCATAGTTAATACTAGAAGAATCATGATAACCTATTTCTTCAACTGCATTTAATATATATTAAAAACACTCCCACAATTTTGAAGCTTTTATTTTAATCATTACACAGTAAATGCAAACTGAAATGCAGTTAATTATGATATATAAATAATTATAAAAGAACTTGATGAACAAAAGAAACATACTATTTACTGCAACCCATTCATTCAAGTCTTCTCCTTCAGGTAGCATAACAGCCAGCCGCAAGTTACCACTACCCAAAGTGGCAGCAGCATGTTTCATTAAATCATATTGGTGTGTCCCTTCTGGTATATTTTTCTTAGGTTTAAATGTTTTTGATGAACGTCCTCCACTGTTAAAAAATGAATGTTAAGAGATAAATCAAAGCATATATAAATATTACATTAAAACTTATGTGAAATAGTTGACCCTAAAAAATATTGCATTAGGAGCTTGATTAAATCCTTAATTATTAATTACATTTTCAGACATTTAATTCAACAAAAACTCTTAATTAATATAGTAACATTCTTAAATTAATGAAATACCATTCTGTAAGCATTTAATGAAATGCTTTAAAATGTTATTCAATTGAATTTCCCAATATAGAAATTTCAAAATGCATACAATTAAGAGTGATGCACATTCAAAGGAAAAGGAAAGGTTCTTACTTAATTGCTGATTAAGCAATATCACTAAATTACATTTTCCTTGCAAAAAAAAAAAAAAAAAAAAATGAAATTTATTTATTTTGTGAGGGGGATAGCTTTGTAAAATGGGAAAATTTTTGTAAAGATTGAAAAGACAAACAGAAGTCCTTCATTGTAATACATTTCATCCAATTACACAATAAATATGGGATACTTCTAATACTGTAAAACAATGTGTAAAATCCATAATTTTACTGGGATGGAAATTATATGCTAGGTAATTTCAAAACAAAAGTAGAATTTTCAAAGAAAATTGGAACGGACCATTAATACTTAAATCATCAAAAAGGAAAGATTATGTCATGGTAATAATAGATTTTTAAAAAATGAAACATACGATTAAAAATATCACCATCATAAACAACAGTATAAAGGATAAATAGTATCTAGCATTATAATCATTTTTTTTGTTAAATGAAAAAGGATAAAAAATAAAAGAAAACTGAATGATTCTAGCTTAATATTGAAATACCAATAAAACATACTGGTTACAATTTTTAATAAGCATTTTCTTTATAGAAGAAAAACTGGACATGTTTCAAAACTGATTTAACTATAGATAACAATGACCATATCCTTACAGATGCTTCTTTGTTTAAACATTTACCAATATTTTTCAAATAAAAAACTGAACTGAATATTTAAAAAAAATTTTAAGCTTTTTTTTTTCTGGCTACACTGTCACATTTATTCACGCTTAGTGATGTGTTACATTATTTCCTTTACAAAAGTTAATCTTAGATCACTAAAAGAGAAGGAAGAATTTTGCATTGGCCCAATTCACCTTGCAGGAGAGATTTTAAAACCAATGATGCAAGATATGACCTGATGTCATCTGAGTTTCATGTTAATTAATCATTTCTAATGAACTCATTTACTACAAATGAAATTAAACTGATTCAGCAGCAGATATTTCATTGAAGGGAAATAAATGAAGAAAATTTTTTGAGGGTAAAATTAGAGAATGAATATATCATGGAAAAGAAGTTGCTGGAGAAATTATATTATAGTTGCAGGGGTCTTACACATTATAAATGTGTTTGCTGTGAATGTTGTGTGCATTAAAACAAATGAATTGAATAAATACATCTGAAAATGCATTCAGCTTCACTGTAGAATAAAAAGCAGTTTGAGATTTAAAAGAACATGCAAGACTATAATATGAAATGGGAGTATTTAAATTATTGTCAGAAGAAAAGAAATAAAATGAATGAAGAAAATATCAAAGTAAAGGAAAACATATAAAGTAAGCAAGAGAGCATACAATTAAGTAATTAGAGCAATACAATTGAAAATTCAAATGTATGTGAAATCGATTTAGATTAATGATTCAATAACAAAATTTAAAAAAATTACACTCAATTGTAATTTTCATTTTAGTTTCTTTATCACTCAACTATCATTTAAAAAATAAAAATTCAACATAATTCATTGCAAAACAAAAAGGTCAATATTTAAATTAAACTTGTTATGAAAAATACATGGTACAATATTATACTTGCTTTTTCTGATAACATTTTTAAAGCTTTTTATATTGAAAATTAGTAAAAGCTTTAAGAGTTCTTACTTTTACCTAACCTGACGTTAAATTCAATATTATATATTAAAGTAATTCAATATTAAATTTAAATTAAACTCAATATTTAACACCAATGCAGAGATTTAAAAGGAATAAAACATATAAATTAATATACATTCTTCAGGTATTTACATTTAAAATTAAATGCCTAGATTAAATTAAAATGAAGAAGAGGTACTGAATTTCAAAGCACTGCCTTAAATGTAAATAAACATAAAATTGATCCCAGTGGTCCAAATCGCAAAATGTATAGTATTGATATTGACAAAATTTTGCTTTAAACATTCATAAAAATTATTATTATTCGTTCAATTTCGAAAAATTGTACTCGGTATAGAATGGAAATTGCATTATAAACATCCAGATATGATTCATATCAAACCCGCATTCCCAGGAATAATAAATTGGAAACATCTAGCAAGTGTAAAGGAACAAGAAATAAACTAGTTGTAAGGGAGAAAAACGATCTCATAATTTGTAAAATGAGTTGCAATTTAATGAATAAAAATAATTAGCTTTTCATTTGAAAAGATATTCTTTGATAAAATAACAATACTTACAATAAGAAGCTCATAATTTAAAGAAGTCCGTTCAATGTAGATAATATTTTTTTCTTCAATTCATGAACGTTAACACAAGTGAAATATAAACACTAAAAGCATTTATTAAACGAATAAAAATCCAGTATCTCACAAATGCCTGACATGTACAATACGAAAGTATAAAATAAAAATAGAAAGGAATTTAAAGCATCGAAAGGCCGTTGCCAGATTACAAGATGCTATTATTTTTGTTACAGTTGGTAAATTCAAATACTATTCACACAGAGTGAAGAACTTTTTCTCTGTGCTTATTCAGTTTTTATAAATATAAAATTTTTAGGTCTTCTATGCATGTATTACAAAAAAATAAATAAATAAATAAATAAATAAAGAAGGAAAGAAAAAGGCAACTATTATATATAAACGCAGCATTATGACATGCATAGATTTTTTAGCAAGCTTATCTCTGCTGATTCTAAATACTTCGAGTTAACTCAACAATCCTCGACAGAATAACTAAACTTGTGGAACATACGGGGCGTTTTCTTATGTAAATAGTTCCATTAACCAGAAAATAAATTTCTCTGAAGATATATTTTGTAACATACGATTCATGTATGTGAATTTATAGTTTATTTACAAAAAAATAAAAATTTGGAATAATTTGTTTCAGTAGAACAGTTTTGATTCACAGAAAAAATTCAGAAAAAATTTTGATGAAATAAATAAATGGAATATGTACTTGAGATTATTTTCTTTTGAAGAGAGCCGAAATAATTTTGATTAGGTTCTCTATAGAAAACATTAGAATATTGATTAAAATATATTCTGTGAAATAATCTTCTTTATCGCATTTCCCCTCCTTATATATAAGCAAATGCTTATCTTAAGTAAAATGAAAAAAAAAAAAAAAAAAGATAATATAGTATGATATAATAGAAACTGAATTTTGTAGAAATAGCAAGCATTATTTATTTTCTATCTGGATGCATGTAAGAACTAATTTGTATTCCAAATATATAAAAATAAACTATCGTAACTGTGAAAAAAAATCGAATTCAAGATCTTAATAAAATATGTTTTAAACTTCCTTGATTTGAGGGGGAAAACTCTGAGAGTTATATTTATTTATCCATTTGTGAAAACGATAATTCGAAGACACTAAAGCAAGAAAAACAAAATTTAGCCTTTACAATAAAAACGTAGATTTTTATGAAATTTAAAACAAATCTGATGCTCTGGAGATGTCTCTATTTATTCGGTTGAGTGCATATGAACGCTATTACCCAAAAACCAACAGGAGTAGTCTCCCTAAGAATATCTTGTATATTCCCTAATAAGAGTGTTAATTCCGAGAATGTCTTGCATGGCATTCCTCTAGAATAGTTACAAACTGTTAAACTATGAAGTTAGCACTTTTACTGATTCTATCGTGTGATCCTTGGCGATGTTTTTTGGTATTTAATCATGCGGTTAAAAATATTCTAAAAGAATATTTAGGTTTTTATAAGCATTCCTCCTGATCGATTATCAACTAAATATTTGACACAAAATTTCATTTGTAGTCACACACAAAATCATATACCAAGTTTGATATATTAAAGTCGAAATTAATAAGCAACTTAAATATATCAAACTTTAAGTATTTTTTAAAGAGATGACCGACAGAAGGTCAACCACCTGTTGAATTCGGTTGAAACTTTGACAGGCGCCTACACTGTAGATGTTAAATTTGCACATCGAATTTTTTCTATCTAGCGTTCATCGTTTTGAAGTTATCGTATTAAATGATATTTAAACAGGCGAACAAACAGATTTTCTATGACGAAGTTTGCTCGAAACTGATTGAAATTTAAAAATTTGGAGTAAAGACTGTACCAAATTTCATCCTCTTACCACAAAGATCTTTTGAATTATTTTTATCACAAATAAACAAACATAGCATTGAATCTAGTATTTTTATTGAAATGGATTTTTAGGACCATTAATCTACGACATTCGATTAAAAAAAAAGGGCTCGAAAACGTTTTTTGTATTAAGCTTTCTATTTTGAACGTCTTTCCCCAGACAAATCAAAATCCAAATTTGTTATAGAAATGCAATTATTCTTACAAAATCATATACCATATTTCATTACGTAGATAACTGCATTACTTTCATTTGAAAGAACAGATAGATAGATATCAACCCTCTAATATATATGGTTCAAAATTACACTTTAGATCAGTGATTCCCAAAGTGGTCTATATCGACCCTTAGGGGTCTATGACAATCTGCAAGGGGTCTACGTCAGCGAAAAAAAAATTTGGGGGTCCATGAAATGACTGGAGGAACTGACAGAACTAAGTACAAACGAAGAACTTAAGGTTCAGTTTAAAAACGGATATCAGCAATTCTGGCTTCTTTGAAACATACCCGTTACTTATCCCGTATTATGGAATATAGCGAGGAAATTTTTAATCTCCTTTCCATCGTCATACCTAGTGGAAAAGGGGTTTAGCGCTGTTACTAATCTCTTAACGAATAAAAGAAACAGACAGGGCATCATTAGCCGAGGAGATTTAAGATTAACCCTTACAAAATTGACGCCAAATGTTGATAATTTATTGTTAAAGCATCAGGCTCATCCTTCTCATTAAAAATATTGACTTTTTGCTTATGTTAGTTTATTTTATGTTTATTTCATGTTACATAGATTTTACATAACAGATACGAAATTTTATTTTGAGTAGTATAAATTTATATTCAATTAATAAATGTATAAATTAACATATGTTTTTACTTTAAGTTTTTAACAGTAAACTTGACTACAGTTAGAAATTTACAGGAAATCAATATCAGGTAAGTAGGGGGTTTATTCAATACGGAAAAACACGGCAAGGGGTCTACGACACAAAAAAGTTTGGGAAACTCTGCTTTAGATATTCAAATTCAATTCACTTTAGGTATTAAAATTGAGCACCAACTTTCATTTATTCAAATAGTTACGTTTTTGAAAAACGCTTACATTTAAGTAAAAGTGCAGGAAATAGATGATTAGAGTGGGGACAATTTTTTTGTGAATTTATATTATAGATGCTAAACTTTCGTACCAAATTTTACATTTTTAATCCTTTACATCTTGTAATTATCTCGTGCCAGACAGTCAGACATCCTATGAATGGATTTTGTTTAAACTTTGATAGAAATCTATAAAATTGGTGACATGTTCATATATCAAATTTTATTTCTCTAGTACAAAGCGGTTTTGATTTATTAAGGAACACCATAATATTCATGGAGACGGAATTTCATTTTTTTTTTTTACTTGGATAACTGAAACTTTTAGATTCATCAAAATCTCTAGCTCGAATTTTTTAGCGATTGTAATACTTTCCTTTCCCTCTCTTTCCATGCTAGAAAATAAAAATGCAACAAGCAAGGTAAATTAAATTTGGAACTGGATTTTCTGTCATAATTGTTGATACATATCACATTTTGATTCAATCGATCGGCATAGGTTCAGATTGTTATATATTCTAGTTTCCTCAACTTACATCCAAACTAAAAACAAAATGCAATATGTTATGTACTTATCTGGTGATATCGGGTGGAGAGTTTTGTTATTTTAATTTGAATTTCACCTGTTTTTATCTGTTTTGGTGTCAGAAGCTGTAGTATTGTATTTCATAAGTTGCTAAATATTTATCAATGCACATTCTTTTGAATTGATACTCATAAATAAAAAATTACAGATAAAGTAAAAATTATAGAATAATATTTGGTTTCATTAATTTTTAATCTCTGGCATATGAAGTAGTATGTAAAGAGAAAGTATTGCAATAATGTGAAAAAATTTAATTCATGATTTTGAAAAATCTCCCTGTTTCAAGTCATCTTGCGTGCGACAAACCGATTTTTGGAATTATGATTATCTGTTTAGCTGAGAATAGGATAGCTCAAAAGAGATTTAAACTGGATAGATAAAATATATTTTAAGTTCATTGCAAAAAAAAATTGTAGATTTTTTTCAGACTGTGTTCGGTTGAACGAGATTCATTTACGGGACGTTTGCTTGTGCATTTTTCTGAAGGTAAGATAACATGATAATTTCAAAACACAAAAATCTAGATGAGTAAAAGCTGTATAAAATGTTCTTATTTAAACATTTAGTATTCTGTTAAAAATCTAATTTTGAACTAAATCTGACAAGTAATCACCTGTAATCTGTGCATTCACATACAATTATTTAAAACCACAAAGTTGTATTTAGATTACTTACATTAACAACCCATTTCAAAATGACATTAGAGCTGCTCTGATACGAACTTTGAACTACTTCTGGATGGTAATGGAAGATATCTGAGCAGGCACACACTATCTCTCCAAATTTTCGCTCCCTTCACAGAAAAGGAGGGAATTCTGTCCCTTCTAGCTGAAGGAAAGTTGGTCCCTGCGTATTTAACGTGTTAAGAAATGACCATACAGCATTTTCTTGTTGGAATTGGGTCTCGAACCTGAAACCTCTTAATCCGGACGATTAGAAGTTAGGAACCAATCTTGACCATCAGGCTACCGCAGCCCTATTCAATCGTTTAAACCAATGAAACTTTGTATACGACCTTGTAATTAAAATAGCAATTCTTTATTCACTTTCAGTTTTAATCAACCTAAAAAACACACGTTCATTTATAGTCAGCTGCTCAGGTTTTTTATTATTAACCGAAGCACAAAGAGCTCACGTGCGGAACTCTAAAAATAAAATCTTGGCTACTCGTCAGGTTTACAGTCTTCCTCAAGGCCCATATTATTATTATTTATTTATTTATTTGCATGAGAATGGAGCATTAATATGTATTTAACACTAAAGTTTATGGAAGATGAATCTTGTGGGCTTGTTTCCTTGTTAATATATTTGAACTATTTTCTTGCTTTGGATTTATTCAAATTGATAGTAATTCTCATGAAATAAAAGCGAATCTATTCCCAAATCTTTACAGACGAACATTTACTTTCAATGAATAATTGGTTATTACACTTTAATTAATTTCGCCGATTTATTTGATTCTTATTTCTAATATTTGATTTGTTGCATAGTTTTTCAAATTTAAGTAGTTAATAATGTCTTAGTAGAAAAATTATTATTTAATCTTAGTTTAACTTCATAATCATTTTTCTTTTTATTAAATTATAGTATCTAAACATACATATGCACATATTAGTTTCATTGTAAGCACAGACAAATAAGCTCAGCAACTAATTCGGGAGAAATTATTGTATATACTTAGATCTGTACGTTTTGGATGATTTCCTATTTCAATTATTTATACAGAAATGTCTACCACTTATTCCTTTGCTTTATACCTAAATTAATTTGTAGTGAAAAATTTTGATACCATTGGATTTCTTAAGCTTTCACCAGCATAGTAAAATAATAATAGAATTAAAACAGCATTTGATACATTGAGCTAGCTGACTATGGTCAAGCCAACAGAATAACAGTCAAAACCTCTGCAGTTTCTCATTAGCGGGGATAAGCTCCTGGCCAGCTAGGCGCCCCTTAAACCCAACTCATATGAAGTATTTGTAAAGTGGAGTCATTGTTTTAATATCAAATATGCCGACATAAAATTTTCCACCCTCTGAGATCATCGCTAAACGACAGTCGAGAGTTTCCAAGCACATTATATCAGATTGATAAATAAATTTGATAAATTTTTCAAGTGAATGTACTTAGTTATTCGACAGTTATGTTTCCAAAGTATGAAAGGCCAAGTCACAAAGGGTTTTAATGTAGTAAGATTAAGGTTTGCCAAGTTAAATCTTAGAGAAATTGTATTTATTTACATTATGTGCAAGAAATTCTTTTACAATTATCAATAAGGGTTCATGATATTTAGATTTTTGTATTTAAATGGCTCTGAAACAACAATAAAAACACACATTTGAATTATAGGGAGCTCTACTTGTCCACTTCAAGTATAATCCTGTAGCTGAATCAAGAAGCTTGGGATCAGTCATTGGTCCTCTTTCTCTCACACAATCTTTGTCCAAATTTTGTATAGTTTTTAACTGCTCGTTATAGTTTTTGTGACAGTATATTGAATGTTCTAGAGCATAAATTGAAGCTCACATCCCAATGAAATTGTCTCAAATTATTTCCAAATTTATCGCTAAGACTGAATAGCTTGGCATCCATTCAATCCAAGAGAATCATCTGTAAAACTATTCACTTTTTCAGGAAATCAACTGCCCAGGGAAGTATTACTAATGAAAGTCAGAGTCTCTTCCTTTTTCTAAATAATTTCAGTGGTCAAATTTTTTGAATTACAAAGTTCAAAATTTCCCATAATTTATTTTATTACAGAAGATTGAACATATATAGAACTTACTTAAAAGCTGCTTCTCCCTAAGTCACTACTTTGAGAAATTATGTATTTTGTTGATTACAAGAGCATAGTTTTATGTCTTTGTCTTTTATCATTGTACTCCTTTGGATTTTATGCAATTCCTTATCCGAAGAAAGATTTCCATTGGTCGAGATCAGGAAAATAACATATTTATTCAGATATTGGAATAAGGCAATTTGACTTAAGAAGGAACCTATAAGCTGGTTTATTTTAGTGAAAGAAACTTCATATCTCAGTTTTCCAAAGAATTAATCATGTTCACCTCATCGAATCCTGGAAACGTTCAAAGATGATTACGTATTTTTTATGATTATATAATTATGCTAAGAAATTATTTATGTACAAGCTCATTGCAGCTGAAAAAAATCGTCCGATTCTTCCCAGTAACTGGAAGTTTTGAATGCCTGGAAGCATATTTCCATTCTTAACCCTATTTCATATGTGGAGAAAAATCGTGCAACATCATTAATTCATACCACCGTCCACAATTTTGTTTTTTTTAAAAACTATTTTTTATCAGATTTTTAGATTGTTTTTCATGGACATCAAAAATAAGTTACCATAATATTTTACTACAAAAATTTGTATACCGAAATAATTGATGTGAAAAACTTTTTATTACTTGAGAGTCTTAGATATTTGTCCTCAATTTTTTTTCACTATAGTGACAAAAACAGCGTCAAAAGATAATGTGAAAATTATATTAATTTTCTACAAAAAAAGAAAGTAAAAGAAAAGCGTGATCTTCAAAGATGAAAGTCCAATTTTCCCAGTTTGATGGATTTATAAAAAGTCATATCACCAATTTTCCGACCCGTCTGAAGACACACGAATAAAGAATACTGAATGACCGGATCGTAACAACAGCAACATTGAAGCGAATTAAGGTTGAGTCCTAAGGGTCATTACCGGACACGGTACAACCTTCCTGAAGGAAGTGCATACTGTCATCGAGGGGAGGAACCAGATCCCCACCTATCCACCATACCGGATATATATATATATATAACTTTTATCTCTTTTGATTTCAAGCACCACAAAATGCTGCTCCAAATGATATTTTAAACAAGTATAACTTACAACTTGATTAAAGTATTAAAAGTTTATTTCATAGTCATGACATCAATGGTTTCTTGATGACCGAAATCTGCAAAACAGTTCTCGAAAAACTTTTCAGACTTTACAAATTCTTATCATATTTTATCTTTGTAAACTAGGAAGTTGGAAAAAAAGCATGCACATATTTTTTTCTTTAATAAAATAAAGATTCATATGACGTAACAGTTTTTGCTCTTGTTACTTATGGTACTTTATAAGATTGCTAACATATCTGTCAGAGACAGTGAGCGTCTTTTGATTTTTTCATTAGCCCCAACTAGAGCCAAGGGTATGACATAGCTACATCAAGCATCACATTCGCTTTTACAATCCCTTTTTATAGGGTGGCACAATCACACACCTCACAGATAGAACACAGAAGAACAACCATGCCCGAATCGGGGGACTCGGACGTGGAACACCCCGTTTTACTTGTTGTTTCAAATAATCAACACTTTTAAATAATATCCACATTTCAATTCTATGATATGGATTTAGAAAATTATTTTTAAAATTAAATAATAATAATTTGTCAGTGAATTATTATTAATACCAAAAAAAAAAGAATTCATTGATTTGATGCTAAAACCTTTATAGTTGAACGTTTAATTATCGTTTTTAAATTCATGATTCCTTTAACTTGAATTAAAAAACAATAATTAAAAGTCATTAATTAAAACACCACACTAATCAACTGTCAGTCAGTTAACCAGTAAGGGAAATTTTTAAAATGACAATTGAATTGTTAAAGCACTATTTAAACCGACTTTGTGAGAGACAGAAAAAAAAATGACTCTTAATAACTCATTGTTTATCCTCAAAAGTATTTTGCATGTTTTCAACCACAATTACAGTAAAATGCCACATTTCAAATTCTAAATAGACACAAGACACGAAAATGTCACGGAAACAAACAGATGCCAGATAATTAAAGATTTTCAATTTCACGAAAGGGTAAATTGCACCCATGAAAGGTTGAAAACAATGACAAAAGTAGGTTGCATTTCACCTGTGAATATCAAATGACAAGCTTCAGCAGATGGAAGGTGTGTCATCTGACGTAGCTCGTCATCTTCACCCAAAGGCCAATCAGAATAGTTTGAAACGGGGTGTGTTTCTGTATTTATTTGTCTTTCTCTATGTAGTCTTGGGAACAAAAGAATTGACAGATTGCATCGATTAATCATTCCAAGGATTGTTTATTGTCTGGTGGCGGGTGCATGTGTTTCTGTAATTAATCGTTTTTTCCTCTCATTACGACGGTTGAGGTTATTCACAGTGTGAATGTTTTCAACTGTAGATAAACATTGTATTACGTAATCATGTTTTGAAACTGAGAATTAACACCAAACTTCTCTTTTCTCAGTCTAAAAAGGAAAATATGATATGAGTAATAATAAATAAAATAGTGTTTCACAAGTAAAAAAAAAATCTATTATTTAAATATTTTTTATATATTTTAAAATGAATTAACTAGAACTAATGACACTGTGAATTTAAAATTCAAAAAAGTTTAGGATAATTTGCATGGAGTGAAGATAAATTAATTTATACATTTTTGTCTATTTTAAAAACGTGGTCTATTAAACAATTATTTTCTGTTTTTCAGTCTTGCGTATGTGAAATTTTGCAATCGATTTTGAATTAACTTCCCAATGAGGCCCATCCGATAACAATATTTGAATGGAGTAAATTGAATTAATTTTACATTGTCATACAATTCGGAACTTTGTTTAAGTTGAGGTCTCTATTCCTTTAGAAAATTAGATGAAAATCTATTGCAAAATTATTCGAACAGACAAACAACTAGAAAGTGAGTTAAAAAAAAAGGTCATCAAAAGACTATGATGTTGTAGAAAGTGGAATACATAGCCAACCTTCTTGCAAGGCTGATTTTATTGTTTGAGAATGAGGGAAATGAGGATTGAAAAAGTAATCGGAATGGTAAGAAGGGCATCAACTCATAAGAAAAGTTTTTATTTAAAATAAGTACTAGTTTTATATAGGTACTGAAGTTGTGAAGTAATAGTTATTCATAAAACAATCAATAAACCGAACCTGTATCTTTCACCCCTTTTTGCAGCCGCTCATCAATGATTCATTATTTTAATTAATTTGAAATGTCAATCATATTTTCGAAACTAAAGATAAGACGTAGATCGCCTTGTTTGAAATAGATATTTAAAATATTTTATATTTTTATTTCTCCCAAATAAATTAATAAATAAAAAGCGATTCCGGAATGGTGTTCCAAATCTGCAGCATCTCCATAAATAGTATATTTTTTTATAACGTAATCAGGAAGTGGTTGACTTATATACCTTATAAGAATTGGCATTTTCCATCTTTCTGTGTTTTTCTTTTAATACAAAAAAAAAAAAAAAAAAAAGAAAAAAGAAAGAAAAGAAAAGAACGGAAAATGATACCTGGGAATTTTTCATTTTTATTTTCTCGTCAATATCATTTATGAATTTTTTTAAAAGTGATAGATAACCAAATTCGTAATCGGTCATTTTTTTATATTAAATTCAAAAAGAGAAAACCAAATCTTTAGAATTTTAGGCATGCTATAAAAAAACAGAGTTCACTTTCTAAGTACAAAAATTTTGATGTTGAAACTATTAATATATTTAAAGCTGACCTTGTTTTAAATTCTATAAGCAAGAATGCATGATATTCTGAAAACTGTGCAGAAACAAATTAAATAATAATAATTTAATCAGCCATTATTCTTTATTTAATATCTATCTTGACAGATTTTGATTAGGAAAGTCAAAAATCTTTTTATCTTTAATTAATAATCAATTGAATACAATAGAGAGAAAAGTATGAATTTACCGGCGAAAATGATCAATTCAAGAGTTATATTTTCGTAGTTTTAAATAATATTCTAAATTACAATAGATAGAATCAAACATAACGGAAAAAAATAATTTGTTTAAAAAGATCTCACAAATATTTAAGGTATTTAAAAAAGTAAGTAAAATGAATTGGCAAAATAATTTATCTTAGTAGTAATTACTGGAAAAATAACTCCTTCCAATACTCTTCGTATGTAAAATCAAAGGGCCGTGGTATCTAGGTTGGTAGAGAGTCAGTCTCGTGACCGAAAAGTAACGAGTTCTGTCCTCGTCTCGGCCAAAGACCGCTGTGTTGGCTTATGGCAGTTGGGGCACGTTAAATAAGTCGTGACTGCAAAGTACTCCAAGTTCCCCTGACAAATTATACCTCTAGAAGTACTGAATCAAGGATGAGTCAGTCTCTCATTTGGATTTACATTCTGACTTGCGGATGGATGGATGAATGAATCCGACCGCCCTCTAAAAAGGGCTGTGTCGTGTGTGTTCGAGCAAAGTCGTACTTTCACCTTAACGGCGCTCGTTAACGACGAAAGGCGTACATTTCTGCCTCAATTTGAAAGAGCTCCGCTCATTCGGGCTTGGTGTGACCAAGTGGCATTAAACCCACCACCATGTAAAATCAATACCAGAAATGCATGATCAAATGCTAAACACTATGCAAATATTTGAAAGACATCTGACATAAAATTGCTAGCATTTAAGAAAGAAAAATTATTCCATTATTATTATTATATTTCTTGTAAACAAAACTTTTTTCGCACAATTTTAGTGATCCTATTTTATTTCCTTTTTTTCTTTCGAATTAAAAAAAAGAAAAGAACCTGAAATAAAATTGAGAAAACTTGTTTTGATAGATGATCGTGCATCTTATGATGCCCGTGTGCTCACTTGTCATGTTTTCTAGCTGAACATCGTAAATTGGATTATCATCTTCGATTCTATTTCTGGAACAATAATGAAAAGTTCTTGCTATATATATTGTTGGATTAATAATAAAAAAATATAAGATGAAATGGGGGGATGGAAATTTACCGAATTAATCATTACCAATAAGAAATTATTAAGATTCTTCTGAAATAAGAATTCAGAGACATTCTGTCTAATTGTAAATATCATCATAAATTTGTAATATAGTTTCCCTGGGCAGTTAATCTCACAGTAAAAAAGCAAAGAAATTGACTGATCTCAATAAATGCTGAATGAATAACCGATTCGTCAGATTTTAATGACGGCGACTGGTCGAGAAAAACGAAAGCTCTTGAAAATACAAGAGTTTTGGTAGCATCTTTATTAGGGAGCGAGATACAAAATCCTTACGGTTAATATAGCTTCAGTAATAAATCCATTTTATTACTGAAGCTATATAGAGGTAGGCGCACACGATATGGAATTATCTATTTAGAATGTTGATCGCTGAGTGAGTTCTCTTTTTGTTTTACGCTAAAATTAGGTAATACTTAATTCACTCCAATGTAGCTTTTAGTAATTACATATTAGGTAGTATTAGGTAATAATTAATAGCTTAGAATCAGGTAGTAGCTAATTAGGTGATATAGCTATTTTGTGCTATGCCGTTATTTATTTATTACTAGCCGCCTTTGGCGACCAGCTGGTTCGCCATGAGTAATGCGTTCTAAAATTTTCAATTAAATCACATATTCATTAGCCTTGAAGTAATTCCGGGCATTTATTGGCCTGAAATTAATATTTTCTTTAAGATGATGGACAGAAAGTTCTAAAAGAACCCGTTTTCTTGATAATATTCTTTAATTTTATAAATCAGTCAGTTTTAATTATCGGTTATGCTTCCAAAATATTAAAAATGTATTTTTCGGTGATGTTGCCAAAATATTAAATATGTTTTTTGAAAGAAAGCGAAAAAAAATTATTAAATTAATGATACAGATATTGCAAACAATTATAGAAATATGCCATTAGGTCGGGAGTTCAATGCATATCCTGTCTAAATTCAATCAGGTTTACCGTAAATAAAGAAGATTTATTGAATTAATCATTTAGATATTGCAAACGATTATAGAATCCTTTGCCTTGCATTTATTTTTTTAGAAAGTATCACTTTTTATATTTATGTTATTTTATCCAGTCCCGTGCTGAAAGTATCATTTCTTTAGACTTGATTTACGATGATAGTTTTTTTATTATTATTTGAACTTCCGTCATTGTTTTCTTTTCTTTTATCCGGTCACGTGATCAAAAAAACATAGTTAAAATATTTCTTTAAAAATTCGTTAAAAATAGAGACTTAAGTTATACATTAAAAAACTGATACCATTAGAAAGCTAATTTTTTAATCTTTAAATTGATGTAAAAATCATGTTTGTGCGATAATATTTTCGGAAGTTATAGCGGAAAAAAGTCGAAATTTCGCTTAAATTTTAATTAATTCAAATTCTAATTAAAAATTCGAAAAAAGGGCTCCGAGGTGCACATTCCGGACCTCCAAGGTATACATATACCAAATTTGGTAACTGTAGGTCCAACGGTCTGGCCTGTAGAGCGCCAACACACACACACACACGCACACACACACACACATTCAGCTTTATTATAAGTATAGATATAGATTTGTTATCGTGCTATAAATGTTGAATGGATGCCAGATTCGTCAATTTCAGTGTTGACCATTCGGAAGAAAACTGATGGCTCTAGAAAGTACAAGAGTTTTGGTAGTATATTTATTAAGAACTGAGATACAGAATCCTTACTGAAAATCCCATACTTGGTGATGGAAACTTTATACAGGTAGGCGCACATGACATGAAAAATTAGGTAATACTAATTAGCTCCAATATAGTTCTTAGTAATTATGTATGAGGTAATAGCTAATTGCGTAATATAGCTCTTCTGTGTTATGCCGCTATTTTAATAGGGATTTATTATTTGTTAATGCGTTGTTTATTTCTTCATATACTGTCTTTATGATAGCTTCTGTTGTGTTTTGTTACCTGTATGCAAATATTTTTCTATTTTTTTTTTGTGGAATAAAGCATCTTCAAGTTCTTGGAATTGTTGAACCGAATTATTTTCTGGCAATTTCCGTAATAATACAGTATTTAAATATATTGATGAAGGTTTTTTTGAGGGGACCACAATTTTTTATACTTTGTAGAGAACATTAAAATTTTAAATAGAAAAGAATGAATAAATGAATATTGATGATTTCAGTATGTTGAAAAATTTAAATGCAAATTTATAATTAAATTAATAAGTATTATTGGAAGAAACTTTTGTATTGTTCAGAAATTACTCAGCTTTGAAATAAAAACTATTAAGAATTTCTTAAAAAATTTATTACTTAACTCATAATTTAATAATTTAAGCAAATTTGTTAATTTGCTCAAAATTTATCTGTATCATCAGAATAACAAGAACCTTTTCTTTTACATTGACAGAACACCAATTCCTAACCTTTTGCGTGGCTGAAAACGATTATAGCAGTTTCTTTTTCTTTAGACATGACAGTCGTTTTTCTTTTTTTTTTTTTCCTTGTTCAAATCTATTCCGAAACATCATTACCATTCTTTCGAATAATACTTGTATTATACTGTTGAGAATTCCTTCTTTTATTGTATTTGAAACAAACATGAAAAAAGACATCGGAAATTATTCAGAAAGGGTTATTCTTATTGACTTTTTGGATTCCGTCCGTTGACAAATTGTTTTTCTTGTTTCTCTACAGGAGAGGAAAAAGTGTTGAACTCAACAGATGGCGGAAAATCATAACTAGGAATTATTTACTTTGAACTAGAAAGAGTAATTTGAAATTCTAAACCAACAATGCAGGAAAATAATACACAGTATCATTAGTGTTGACGTTAAAAATCTTTATTAACGATAATTATAACAAGCATTCTAAAATGTTGTAATTATTTTATTATCTATGGATACATTAGTGTTTTCAAAATTATTTTCTCACAACAAAGGATTTAAAAAAAAAACCAAATTATTTGAGTTGTCACAGTGAGAGAAATTGCGTCAGTGATGCCACTAAAATATCATTCATAATCATTAGTCATTGCTATTCCAATTCAGTTATAACTATTCTACATTAAATTAAAATGTCCTTGGAAAGTAACATTAAGAATAAATGCTTTGAAGAACAAGATTTGAAATGACAGATTTTTCAGAATCAAAATTATCATCCATGTGGTTGATATCAAACGATAAATGAATTTACCTTTGGAACTTTTCCCGTAAATGACGTTAACATCGGACAAGAAGATAAGGCAGCTAATCCAAGTTGCCATTGCAGAAGAAATTTATTTTAAGAATACCTATAATGATTTTCTGTCAACAAACCATTCAATACTCTTTATTGGTCATGCCTACATTGTAGCCTAAATCAAGCGTTATTTAGAAGAAAGAAAGACTTATCTTCATAAAAAGAGGTCATTTTAAGAAAATGAATGCTTTTATTTAGTATCAAATTTATCAAAAAAAATCTTCATTGTCAAAGTGTCTGAGAAGACGCTAATCTTGTTTCTCGTCTTTACGTAGCAGAATGGATAAAAAACCATGGAAAAAGTTGTATTTCTGGCGCTCAAAAGCTCGGTTTCTTTTCAAGATCTTATTGTGTTTAGGTTTCATACTGCAAAGTTATAAATTCTTGGAAATGTATCTGCAATATCCATCCATGGTGGAATTAGATGTTTCACAACCTCACGACGTGGAATTTCCTGCCTTTACAATTTGTAACCTCAACGAGTAAGATTTTTTTAAAAAGCTTGTTGCATAAATGGTATAACTGTACTGTTAAAATTGTTATTTAAAATAATAAATTGTTATTTTCATGTGAGAACATGATATTGTTTTTGGTCAGGTTGTTATGAAGCTCGCTTACTCAATGAATAATTGAAGCTCGAAATCGAGTAGGCACTGAATAAAGCATAAATGGCAAAATTCATCAACATCATTTAATAGAATATATTCTTTTACCTACTTTTATTAGTATTGCATTATTATTGTTAAGTATGCTTTTTTGAAAACAGAGGCGTTTTTAAAAGAGCTGACCTGCTTTTACAAGTATTGCTTTATTATTACGTATGCTTCTTCGACAGCAGTACTTCTTTGTCTACGTTTTTAAAAGATTGACGTAGAACTATGAAATCATAGCTGTTATTTTCATGGAAGGTAATTTTTTTTTGAGGAAATTAAATAATTTAATTTTAATAATATAAAAAACTTGACTTTCATTAATAACGATTTCGATAAAAGTATTTTTCCTTTCCCATAGTGGGGAAATACCACTTTATTCATTCTTAAGTGGGAAACATTGAAAGATTTGACTTCTGTTCTAAGATTAATCCATTATGAAACTGTTTTATGATCTAAGAAATCAGAAAATAGCAGTTTGTATTTACAAAAATTTTATTTCTATACAAATTCTGTATAAATTAGTATGTTAAGAATTTATTGGTAAACAGTTTAACATTTGCAAATATATATATATATATATATATATATATATGAGAGAGACAGAGAGAGAGAGGGAGGATAGAGACCGCTAGAGAAGCCTCATGATTGTTTCAAACAGGTTTAAACCGGTTAATGACAAATGATGACAAAAATAATGTTTTCACATGATAACTTGAAATTTGTGATCGCAAATTTAAATTTTACTCTTTTAGATGATTTAAAGTTATTATTAAGAATTTATCTCATTACAAAGGACATTGAAGGAATACATTTATTATAAAGAACCATTCTTGAATTTAAATTATTCTTTTCAATTCGCCATTCACATCCTTGATGAATTTATTTTCAAAAATTGTTCGTTGTATATCTTTTAAGTGCTATAAGGAATTTAGGCTCCTATATATTAAGATAATAAGATGATTAAGTGAGTTATTTCCTTCTTATATAGATTTGATAAATTGTTCAGTTTTGATAAATAATAATATTTAGAAATTAACAATAAGAACATTTTGAATACTGGTTTACAATAAAAGAAAAAAAAAACTATTTTTAAGACTGCATAATAGAGCAAAAACATTTTTTGAAGGAAAAAATTAAAGTTAATTTTTTTCGGATCAAATATTCACATGATGATAATTTGTAACTATATTCAAAAATACTCATAGTTCTAATTATCTAAATAATGTTGCTTACAGATGCAAATGCAGTACAACTTTAAAAAAAATAACAAAATCTTATTAGAAGTTCTTACTGAGCATAAAATAATGTCTTCTATTTAAAAAAAAAGGAAGAACAAAAATTATTGACCAACATATTCATTGAAAAGATTATTAGATGATTCAGCGACATTATAAAATCTGTCATAAAATTATACATAATTTGTAGAAAGACACTTTCTCTTTGTGGACAGCCGATTAAAAATATTTAGAAATCCTGCAGCGTTTTATATAAAACTTACATTTCTTTTGTAGTAGTATTGTTAATTGAGTTTTTCATGAACCACCATTAATCATGCATGCTTTCGAAATGAGTTGATAAAATTAGAATAATTTAAACAAAAATAAAAGATTTATGTCTCTGAAAAGTTGTATACATATACATTTCAAGTGCTGCTTTACATTTTTGTTTCATCTGCATTGCCATTAATATGAATTCTACTTTATTCTTTTTAAATGTATTTTTCTGTAAGAATAAGGTTTTCTTTTTTCTTCCTCCAGAATTCGAACTAGTGCATTTTGCTCAAAGTATCCTAATAAATGCGTCACAATCGATTCATATCCACAGTTTTGTGATGAATACCCAGAATATTGTCGTTTAGTGAAGAACACAACAAAGTTGGTAAGTTTAAAATTTTAAATGTTAAATATTATTTTAGTGACACAAAAAGCAGTAATATATACTAACAAACAATATATATAACATGAAACAATTCATTTCTAGGCTTACTGTAAAGATATAGATTTATTTTGACACATTTTGAAGAAGACAAACTTTTCGATTAGCAATAACGTTTTTTATTGTCGACTATATATTAATCACTCTCACTCTCTCTTATGATATATATACGTCTACAATTAGATAAATAGAATTATTTTTCTTGATTCTTCTTTTTCTGTTATGTTTTATTTTGTAATGTAGGTCTATTTATGTGTCTCCGAGGAGTTATATTATCTGGGACTCTTCGCGAAATTATTTTTAATTATAATTAAATTGCTGTGAATATAACTGAATTGCATCCGTGTATCTCTTTGGATTTTTTAAAGTCTGTTTTCAGACGCACGTCTTAGACAGATGCTCTTACGTTGGGGGGGGAGGAGTAGGATTCATCTATCACCTTATTGTAAGATGCTAATCAACCGTATGGTAATCCTTTAGGGCAGTGTTTCTCAGCCTTTTAGCATTCACGGACCAATTTTCAATCATAATTTTCATCGCCCTCCCCCTTTCCACCGCATACAATGAAATGTATACAATAATGTATTTTGAGTATTTTGGTATTACAACCTTACAACCTACAACCTTAATTTTAAACTTTACGAATTACCAAGAATACGGAAATTTATTGACATTTTGTAACACTGATCCTCAGCATTGAAAAAACAAGAATCCTAAGCCTTTTTATTGCTCTTGCGTCCCGCCATGTCGGGCATTCTCACGGTTTCACGCGAAGTTTCGATTTGTCTGGTCAGCTTAAAAGTTAAGTTAGGAACGTGCGCAGATGTGAACAAATGTTTTCTCATAAGGAGAAGCAGAACTTTCTATGACGCCAATTTCAATTTCAGACAATCTCACTCGAGTCGATCCTTCTATCGCTATTGAATCGATTCTGAATGTGCATGTTATATATATTTTCGTGTAATTGCAATTCACGGTATTAAATATTCACGGCAGTAGACTTATGCAGAATCATGGATAAATTTTTAAGCGGGCGTAAGCGAGCATTAGAGATAGACAAGCATCAACAAGTACACAGACGAGCGTGGTTCCAAAAATAAAATCAAGAAAATATTCTCAAGAACACTTAAATTTTGGGTACACTAGTACTGAAGTAAATGAAGAAGTAAGGCACCTGTGTATCATTTGCTCAAAAATGCTGGCGGCAGACAGCATGAAACCTAATAAACTTAAACGACATTTGGAAACGCTTCATAGTGAGTATGTAAACAAACCCAGAGAATTCTTCGAATTAAAATTAAAATCATATGAAAAGCAAAAATCATTGTTTAAAAAAACTTTGTCTGTGATGAAAAAGCTTTAATTGCCTCTTACAAAATTTCATATAAAATAGCCATATGTAAAAAGCCTCACACCATTGGTGAAGAGCTTATTTTGCCAGCCGCAATTGAGATTGTAGAAATTATGCTCGGAGATAATTTTGCAAAACAATTGCAGTCTATACCTCTTCAAATGATACTGTTGGCTGTTGAATTGCTGATATAGCTGAAGATGTAGAGTGTCAGCTTTTGTCGAAGTTACGTGACAAATTGTTTTCAATACAACTCGATGAGGCAACAGATAGTAATAAAGATGCTCATTTCATTGCCTATGTTAGATTTTGTCAGTAGTAGAAGAATTACTTTTCTGCAAACCAATAGAACTCAAAGCAACAGCACTTGCTTTTTTTGCTATCTTAAATGATTTTAGGAACGAGGCAAACATAGAATGGAAAAATCGCGTCGGAATATGCACCGATGGTGCTCGTTCTATGTCCGGAAGATTCCAAAGTATTCAAGCACTTGTGAAACAAAAATCGCCACAGTGCGTCTGGACACATTGCATGATCCACAGAGAAGCTTTGGCTTCCAAAGAAATGAGTCCTGGTTTGAATATTGTGTTAACTATGGTTGTAACCGTAGTATATTATACAAAAATAAGACCCCTGAAATCAAGAATCTTTTCCGCACTTTGTAAAGACCTGGGTGCTGTACATTCAGCGTTACTATTTTATTGCGAGGTAAGATGGTTATCACAAGGGAAATTTTTGCAACTTGTTTATGAATTAAGAGAAGAAATCGCCGTTTTTTCTAAAAGAGGAAAAAAGACCGGAAGCTGAGAATTTTCGCGATAGTTTATTTGTGATGAAATTGAACTACATGGTCGGCATATTCGAGAAATTAAATAACTTGAATCTTTAACTGCAAGGAGCAAATACACACATATTGGATACGAGTGATAAAGTTAATGTTTTTTGTAGGAAATTGGAATTGTGGAGCAGAAATTTAAAGCAAGAAAACTTAACAATGTTTGCAAATTTGAATGATTGTATTAACATTTACTAGGCTGAAGAACAGCATGTAAAAGTTGTTTTTGGAACCATTGAAAATCATTTAGCAATGCTAGCAAAGAATTTTAAAAAGTACTTTCTTGCTGACGACAAACTGATATCAAGTTAAAAGTCTGTGAGGGATCCATTTCAAAATACTCCCAAAGGACTCTCAATTGAAGAGGAAGAAACCTTCATAGACTTCACGGCAAGCGGCGAAACCAAAAGACAATTTAGTAATAAATCACTCTTTGAATTTTGGCAGGAGTGGATGATGAATTTTCTGCACTAAAAACAAGGGCATTTCGCATTCTACTACCATTTTCAACATCTTACCTTTGTGAAACTGGATTTTCTGCGGTGGCTTCCTTGAAGACAAAATATAGATCTCAGCTAAATTTAGAAAAAGAACTTAGAGTGTCTATTTCTAATACTAAACCCTCCTTCGAAAAACTTTGCTCTGCAAGACAGACCCAAGGATGTCACTAATAATTATTAAATTTGCTTTTAATTTAGTAAGTTGTTTTAATTTAATAAGTTAATTATTAAATATGTCGAAATGTATTTTGTTTTGTATGTGTGTGTGTGTGTTCTTTCCTTTCAGTCACTTAATAATTTTTTTAAATAACATTTTCTCTTGGATATGCTCGGCCCCCCCATTAGTGTGCTTGCGTCCCCCTAGGGGTGCGCGTACCACAGGTTACGAATCACTGCCTTAGGGAATTTTAAAAGGGAAGTTTCTAGCAGATCAAAGCTAGCTGCGCACTAGAGAATTCTATTTGATCTTTTAAGTGTTGTGTTGTTTGTAGCCTGTTCAATTTCAAAATATATGTTAAAAGTATGTAAATAAATTATTATCTGCCATTATTGCCTATTTATTGTGTCCAGTATGAAAACGTTACTCAGATATTTTAGACGGATAGACTGATAGTCAAAGGCGCTTTTCTGTCGTTGAAATTGTATTAAAAGTTATGTTGTGAGCGATATTAACATGTAATTTTTTAAAACACAATTCTTTTTCCTGCTTCCATCAACATTTTGATATTAAAGAACAATTCCACAATTTCAAAATAGTAAATGTATTTATTTTGTATATCGAGGGACATTTTTGATAAATAATGTCATCTTCATTGAAACTGTATTATTGGAAATGGCATTTGCATAAAACATTTGAAAGGACGTGCAATTATAAATAAATGCTAATTTTGCTAGTCTACTTTACATTTACTATATTTGAATCTATAAATACTTTTATGATACCAATTTTTTATATTTGGCAAGTACATATTTTTTAGCAATTACAATATTATTTAATTAATTTTAGACTTTTATAGTTTATATACAATTATTTATATTTTTTAAAACACATTTATATATATATTTTTTATCAATAATGATGATTATAATATTGAATATTTTCTATAAAATCTGATGTTTTTTACCGGAAAAATGTTGTACTATGTTTATGTTTTAATACATTTTTAATACTAGAAATGGATTAATAATTTAACAAGATTTTGCGTAATAAAAAGTTCTGATATAATACGAAACGGTACCTGATATTTTAAAACTTTCTTACTTTTAGCTACCTTTGAATCGAATATCCCAGTACAATCTTTCTCGAGAAGAGCTGAGATCATTTGGTCATCAGCTTAGTGATATGATGTTAAGCTGCAAAATAGAAATTGAAGGCAACGAAGAGGATTGCAAGTTAGTAGTTTTTTTATAATTTCTGAGCTAGGAATAATGAACTTTTTAAAATTGAAATAAGAATTTAAACTGCTTTTTTTTTTCTTTCATGAATCTAAGTTTCAAAGCTTTATTTTCTTTTTAAAAAGTCGATAGAGAATGTAATG
>JAPMOQ010045390.1:577279-620870 GCA_026543055.1 Argiope trifasciata
TCGAAATTAAAACTCAATTCAGAATTACACGCTAAAAGTTCACAAAATGAAAGAAATATTTAAACGAAACAGAAACAGAAGTAACTACGGAAACGAAACCAAAACCGGAATCGAAACTAAAAATCATTACTGATTAAACATGTTTTAAGAATTAAAATGTTTTTAAATCAATCATTGTATTTAGAGAGCGCAAATGCAGCTACAACTAAAATACAAATGAATATAAATTAATTAACAAAATATTCAATATATACTAATTATAACAATATATAATAATTAATATAATATTTGATTCGGTTGTCTTATTTTTTTGATTAATATATATATATATATATATATATATAGCAGTGGCCCATCCTGAATATTGACATTGGCGACTTGATACCTGCTGGCAATAAGAAATTGTAAAAGAATTTCATCCATATAGATTTTCGATAAACGATCTTTTACACTGTGAGTGACAATATGAGAAAATAAAAGAAAACTGGAAAGTGATTTTATTATATCCTGGGCTATCTAGGCAACTCAAAAATGGGCAGAATGCGGATATGTTCGCAGAAAGAAGACATTAAGTTTTCTTCATATAACTGATTTATAGATAATTTGTTTTGATTGTTCCAAGGATTTGCTAATGCATTTTCCTATCCATTTTTAAAATGGTAAAGTACTGTTTATGCATCTATTAGTGAAAAGTTCTTGCACGATTCGCTAATGTATAGATGCAATTAAGAAATAAAATTATCATTCAAAATAAACGCTAAATCAAGCGAAATCTACATATCTTACAAAAAAAAAAATAGTTGAATTGCTTTTAATGAAGGTATTCTATCGTATTCGTTTTACTTTATAGTGTTAAGGAATAATTTTGAACGAAGATCTGTCATTTTCGTGGTTTTGAAATGCACATATGCAACCCAGCTTAATCTAGGAATCCGCTACTCATGAAATCTACATTGTATCAACCAGCTGTGGAACATCAATTTTTCTTTCTTCTGAAATATACACTTTTTAAATGTAATTTCATAAAGCTGTTTACCTGATTATTTCTAGTAATTACATCAAAGAATGTGTATATATCTATTTCTTCCTTTTAGTAATTCGTATGACCTTGAACATAGAAGTGGGCGAATATCATCCAGAACATTTGTCTCGAGGGGCACAGATCGCCATTCACTCCCCGTACGACGTCCCTTCTCCGATGAGCGATGGGCAGTTGCTCAACCTAGGTGCCATTTATAGGTTCTATGTTAGACTGGTGAGTAAACAGATTTCAGGTGGTTGCTACCTTTTCTTATAAGCGAACTATTAGAATCGGATAAACATTTTGAATTCTCCCACTTTTTTTTTTGGCTTAATTTGGTCTCATAAAGATAGAAAAACAGTGACTCATAACCGATATAGTGTGCCCCTTACAAATCGGAGATTGCTCTATAATCTCAGATAAGCGAGCATATTTTCTGAGTAGAAAATATATATCAAATAACAAGTGAATCATTTAGAAATAATAGGACAGTTGTAATTATAATTGATTCTGCACATTATTTTTTACTTCTCAATTCTTATATATCTTCAGTTAGTTTCTTACAAAACAGAGAATAGTGGTTAGTTCCAACGAACTTTGATTCACATCATTTTTCCAATTTATCATGATTTATCTTTTATTAATATCATGTGATTTTCGCATCACTTCCGTCAACTCATTAGATTTAACCTATATCAAGCACATTATTATTTCAAAGACTTTATATCGTTTTATCCCGATGATAACCATAGAATTTAAAGCTCCTCCTTCTGAGATTTTTGGACGACTTTCTTCGAATAACTTGTCTTATCATATTTTAATTAGCTCCATGACTTTTATGGAAGAAGGTTATGCAAATAAAGAGGAATACTTTTAAATGTGGAGAGTTTTTTGTTTGTTTGTTGTGAAATGAAAAGTAATGATTCTCCTTTTGTAACTTAAGTAAGCATGAGTTTGGTTGAATATCCGAAAGAGAAATACTATTATCAGTTCAGAAAAAAGTTATGTCTAAACATTCAAATTAGATATTCTACAGAAAGGATAAGAAGATTTTAAAACTAAGCTTTAAATATTCCAAGCTATTTTTCTTACTACATTTTTCTATTCTTTGCTTTTTAAATTACATTGTTCTGGTAAGATTTCAAAAACAGTTCTTTGGGGCACACATAATTTAAATTTATTCATGATTTATACATGTTCGGAATATAAGAAAAGTAATTTTTAATGTATTTTGAAACTCATTTTAGAGTTCAATCCTTAGTCAAGGATGACTAACTTTTTTCTTCTTTTTTTCAGACTCGTCTCCAGCTATTGCCTGCTCCTTATAAAAGCAAATGCAGAGATTACATGTCTGAATGGCATAGTAATGGTGGGAAAGGTCCTATAACCCAAAAAGTAAATTCAGAATATTGACATCTGCAGCAAGCATGCAATTTCATATTTTAGGAATTAATCGTTTTCGAATAAAATTGAGAAAAATGTTTTCATAGCAGAAATATTTTTATTCGAATTTTTATTTCGAAGGTGAAATAAGGATTAAAAAAAACATCGTTATCGACTTTTGCTTTAGTTAGTCGAACATGAGTGAAACACTTTCTTTTTTTGCTGTGCTAAACAATCATTAATTACAATTTAACAATAGTTAATCAACATACAAGCAATCACTTGTAGTAAAATTTTTCACTAAATATAGAACAATACTAGTTGCAACTATTTTAGGTAAAATTAAAAAAAAAAGAGTAGGAAAAAACTTGATAGAAAGAGAGAGGGGGGGGAAGAGAGTCGTAAGTAGCATTATGAAGATGTTAATAAATTAATGATGGCAAGAATTCGCAGATTGTTTAAGAAGTTTTGGCGTATGTGTTGGCGGAATTGTGCCAATACGTAGGTTGAATTTCGCCGAGGATCGAACACCCGCGATGTTCGGGTTTAAAGTCCAGTAACTTATCCACTATACAAAAATGGCCACCAATGTTTAATGGTGAGATTAAGATGTCACCACAATACTCCCCTACCAGTGAGTACGCAAGACAGACGAACGATTTTATTGTGCCAAACGTTATGGCTAGTGTATGAGCGTTGCTGCTGCGTCAAGTGAGTCTGACGGCTTTGTGTTGCTGTGTCGAGTCTGACGACTTTGCGTTGCTGATGGAGAGATGGCGCCAAGAGAGCTGTTGAAAATTCATCAAGTCCGAGGTCATCAATTTGGCGTATGTGTTGGTGGAATTGTGCCAATACGTAGGTTGAATTTCGCCAAGGATCGAACCCGCGATGTTCGGGTTTAAAAGATCCAGTAACTTATCCACTATACAAAAATGGCCACCAATGTTTAGTGGTAGTTACTGGCTTATTAAGATGTCACCACAAAGTTAAAAAGTTTTCGAGATTTTTAGACGCGTAGAAAAAGAGTTAGAGATAGATATATGTATGAAGAGAGAGTAGTTAGTAACATTATGAGTCCACTAGATGGTAATTAAAGGTTTTTGAGTCCACTAGATGCGTAGAAAATGAATGTATAAAGATAGATAGAGAAACAGAATCGTGTAGCATTATGAGGACATGCAAGATATTGATAATGGTAAGAATTCTTAATCCGATGAGAAAGGAATACAAAAGATTTGAATCGTTTATATAATACTGGATAATTTATCTATTAGGATGTTTAATTTAGTAATCACGTCTTCTATCTTTTCCATCAGTTTCAGCATATTTTGGAGGCTGATAATTTTACAAAATACTTTTATAGGTATAAGAAGTTTTACCAGATTAGAAAGTACATCTGGGAAATTTATAATCTCTTCCGATGTATTATTAATAGTTTTTTTGCGTCATTTTTTTCAATTTTTCTGTGTTCTAGATGTGCAAAGAAAAATGCAAGTTGGACAAATCTCTGGAATATTTTGGATGTGCTGACCGAAGGATTAACTATCCACACAATGAAACGCTTTGCCAAATAGGTATGTCATGAGCAGATTCTAAACATTCAAAAATTTATTTAATGAATTTAAAGAAAAAAAACTCAATCTCCATTTCCAATAAGTATTAACAGCAAAAGCATGAAAAATGAGTGAATATGTATAACATTTATTTTCCTCAGGTATTATAAGCAATGGCGTGAAGCTGATACTGAACCTGCACCTAATATTCCGAATGGCATTTTTTATAAATCAAGTCATTTCACCTGATGTAACAGGCACATGGTATTACGATGTGATCTAAAATCAGAAGCAACCCATTATAACATTGTGAAACTAGAGCATCCAAACTCTTACATGTAATAAATTTGAATATTGAATTTATTTTGTATGCCATATTCCAATCAATCAGCAATCTAATTTAATTTCCTTTAGCATTTTATCTGTACTGCTTTCTATTCCACTTGATTAGATGACCGTCTCCTCCCAACTATTTCGGAAACGTGCTGTATTGATTTAAATTGCAATAGAGAGACACTTGATGTCCTTTTGGATTACTCAGTTTTTATACCGCATTATAAATTACGTGAATGACTTTATCTTAGCTTATAAAAGATTAAAAATGTTATAATCCCTAATGGGAATGGAGCTCGGATATCATCTTTAATGCTTTCGATCTCCAAGGAAAAGTTGAGCATGATATTTTTAAGTTCTACCAATTTCTAAATATAATTTCTGTCTAGAGAGAGACAAAAACTTCTAGTGGAGAAAAAACACATTTTCTCTTAATCCTGATTTTTTTGTGTTGCTGATGCAGCAATAGCAATGCCCAAATGTTTTTCTTATTTAGCGTTTTAGTTGATTTGAGTTTAATTATGTTAAAGCCCTGTTTCGAAGCTACTCTTCAGCTATTATGTGACTTATTTCATAAGTTTGAATCCCGTTCATATGACAAAAACGGCACTAGAGCTACCGATCCCTTCTCGGGGGTAAACTCCTGCACCACAATAGAGGGCCGAATAGATCGAGTTTTGTTTACAAAGAGCTCACATATACAACGGATTTGTAATAGAAACGGGTTCCGAAACTAAAGATCTCCGTTCGAAAGCCGAGATATTACCAATTGCTATTCTTGGTTTTTAAGTTAAAAAGAAAACTGAAGATATGTTTAAAAGACGATTTACATACAAGAAAAAATGAAATAATAATCATAATAATTGAAATTGGAAAGCAAATGAAGTGTTAAGAAATTTATAAATGTGGAATAGAATTTATTTTATTGAGTTTTTATTAAGTAATAAATCGTACACGCTAAATGAAATTATTATCCTTTCATTGAATAGATAGGTACACTGAATTTCTATTTTATTGAAAATATTTCTTTTCCAAATAATATTTAAACAATGAGGTGATTGAAAATTTTGTTTCAAAAGTACTTAAACAAATATTTGTTCTGATAAAAAATCCCTGTTATTAAAAATTGTACGAAAATTCAAATTGACTATAAAATATTATTTGTCTAAAGAGACTAATCTATACTTATAATAAAGCTCAATGTGTGTGTGTGTGTGTGTGTGCGTGTGTGTGTGTGTTGGCGCTCTACAGGCCAGACCGTTGGACCTACAGCTACCAAATTTGGTACATGTATACCTTGGAGGTCGGGAATGTGCACCTCTGAGCCCTTTTTTCGAATTTTTAATTAGAATTTGAATTAAATAAAATTTAAGCGAAATTTCGACGTTTTTCCGCTATAACTTCCGAAATTATTATCGGACAAACATGAATTTAACATCAATTTAAAGATAAAAAAATTAGCTTTCTAATGGTATCAGTGTTTTAATGTATAACTCAAGCTTCTATTTTTAGCGAATTTTTAAAGAAATTTTTTAATCATGTTTTTAGCACGTGACTGGATAAAATAAAACAATGCCGGAAATTCAAATAAAAAAAACAACAACTATCATCGCAAATCAAATCTAAAGAAATACAACTTTCAGCACGTGACTGGATAAAATAACATAAATATAAAATGTGATATCTTCTAAAAAAATAAATGCAAGGCAAAGGATTCTAAGAAATCGTTTGCAATATTTATATCATTAATTCCATAAATTATATTTATTTACGGTAAACCTGATTGAATTTAAACAGGGTATGCATTGAAATCCCGACTTAATGGCATATTTCTATAATCGTTTGCAATATCTGTATCATTAATTCAATAATTTTTTCCTTTTTTCGCTTTCTTTAAAAAACATATTTAACATTTTGGCAATATCACCGAAAAAAACATTTTTAATATTTTGGAAGCATAATCGATAAATTATTAGAGCATTAAACTCAAAAAGTTTTCCCGAATAAAGTTACCGACTCTTTAACAATTAATAACTGAATCTTTTAACTTAAACTATTTCTTAAATTTTGTCTAAAAATTATATGATTTAATTGGAAATTTTAGAACTTATTACTCATGGTGAACCAGCTGGTCGCCAAAGGCGGCTAGTGTGAAATAAATTAACAAGAGAAATTCATTATAAGTTTTTCTCATCCGTAATATTTTATTAAAAAGAATACAAATCCGTAAAATTTTATTAAAAAGCTTTAGTTAATCTAATTAAGGAGTGTAATTATTGATAAATTATATATAAATGAAAATAACTTTATCATTTACTATAATCACTTGCAAAAATCCGAAACTACAGGGACTAACTAATATTTGAAGAAAATTTCCCTTGTGAAAAAAAAAAAAATGGAAAGCACAATTATAAAATAAGCTTTTCAATCTTTCACGTTTTTTCTTCATCACATATATTAAATATTCAGCATTTCTAAATAAACACATTTCAATGCATTGCTTCTTCACAGAAATACCTCAATTTCATCAGAAATGGGCCCCTAAATGTGCAGAAGTATGCTCAATGCCTTGCAAGTAAGCCTTAAAATACATTCTTTAATTTCTACATTTAAATTTCTGTGAATCTATTTTATATGATTCATAAATTTTTTCGTTATATTTTAGTTTATCACGCTTCGAATTCCAAGTGCAAGTATCCAACAGTGAAGGACATCGAGTAAGCTCATAAATTACAGTTTTTAAATCCTTATTTATCGTTACGGTTATATTTTCATCATTTATATGATTGAACAGTCACCAGATACAAGTGTGGTTTAAATGAGTATACACTCTAAATTACAGTATTTAGCTTGAGACAAACGATTCTTCATGCCTAACTTATATTAAGCTCAATTTTAAAAAATTAAACTTCAAAAATAAATAATAATTTCAGTTTTGGAAAAAAAACCCCGATTCATACTATTGTTTCGTGAAGAAACTACCACATTAAACAAAATTGAATAAAGCTTTACTGGAAAATTTTGCTGTGAAATAACCATATTTTTATTTCTAGATAAAAAGACATCGATTTGCTAGGTAATCGATGTCGAATTTCCTAATCATATAAAAGTCATAGAATAACTGAAAGATGCAACCATTTGGATTATCAATTAATCATAATATAATTATAGTTTCTAGGGTTTTGGTTCATTTTTTGGTATATAATTTCATCTTTAGTTATTACCTAGTTCGCACCACACAATAGGCCTGTTTGGAGGTAAGAATCGGGCATTTGTTTTGAGAATGCTTTAATTATGAATAATTTTATCTTTTGTATCTAGAAAATGCAAATTATGAGGTCATTTTTTATATAAAACGATCAAATTATGAATAACAGTTTCCTATTATAACACGTTTTCAGCATATTAACGATACTTTTAGGCTGGCGTTTTTCCTCAACTTTGTGAGTATATGTCTATCTTTATTTATCTGTTATGACCTCAAATTGTCCCTCGTCTATGTTTATACACACTACTATTGAAGCAGATATTTGGCTATAAAATATTTTAATACCTAAGAGAACGTAATGAAACATATATAAACCTGACCAATTACATTTGATAAAATTTAAATATTTTCCAAATTATTTATTATTTATAGAATTTGTATTTTTATATGCTTATTTATTTAGAAACTACAAGGATAAAATTTTGCAATCGATTTTTTTGTAGCCTCATTTCAGTTCAAAGGGAGGAAGTCTAGTCCATTTAGTTTTAAATCTACCTCTGATTCTTCATTTAGACTAAAGTTAAATACTAAATGTGTGCTGTCGACTACTATTGTTATCTGTTTCTCAAAACAATTGCGAAAGGGAAAATTAAAAGAATCTTTGATAAAGCACATGTAAAAGTCTCAAAAATTTAAAATAAAGTTTAATAAACTCATAAAGATTTTTTTTTCTTTTCTTCTGTATAAATAAAAAACGAATGTTTGTCTGTATGTCTCTTATGCGCTGCTATACCGCTCATCCGATTCTGATAAAACTTCGACTATTTATTACTCGCACTTACGCGTAGGTTATAAGCGTAATACAAACATCCAGAGTAAAAAAAAATTTCTTATCTATTTACCACATCTATTAACCATGGATGCTGCTGAAACGTGGGCAATGACCGAAAGTGATAAAGAAATCTTAGCAGATTTTGAAAGAAAGATATTGCGAAGTATTTTAGGAGGTGTGAAATGTAATGACACATGGAGAAGAAGAACAAACTTGGAACTTTACAATCTATACAAAGAACCTGACATAATAAAATTTATCTCAATCCAAAGACTAAAATGGGCAGGACACTTGATTAGAATGAAAGATGACCGAACCACCAAAAAGATCTTCGAGGCTAAACCATCTGGAACCCGCAAAAGGGGTAGACCGAGGATCCGGTGGATCGAGTGTCTAGAAACAGATCTAAAAGTTCTTAGAGTTAATAACTGGCGAAGTCTATCCAAGAAGAGGGCAGCCTGGAGTTCGATTCTGCGGAAGGCCATGGCCCACCCTGGGCTGAAGCGCCACAGAAGAAGAAGATTAACCATGGATTAAAAACCGACTAACTCGCCAAGTAGACAAACAGATTCAGTATTGATGATAAATTCAAGCTAGACGTTAATATTTCGTTTCTATTGTGCGTAAATGCAATGCAAGTCTTTCTCTGAGGTAATAGTTTTATTGGAGAGCGTGTGAGAATGTTTAGGGGAACCAATTCTATAGGCTTGAAATTTTAACTTAACATTTAATAAAATTTTAGTGTTTTTTGCAGTAGTTTTCGAAAATATTATAGTCCAAATAATTTTGCATCATCTTAGTTTCTAAAAAATTATCATAATCAAATATATTATACCATAAAATCTTTAATACAAATCAAATATATTAAAGATTTTATGGTATAAATATATTTTAAATGTTTAATCAATTTTAAAAGAAAATATTTTAATCAAGTTTTGTAACATTTAACTTGAAAATTTTGAACGAATATTAAATGAATCACGAAATATAATAAATAGTTTCTATCATTACCATTCTCTATGAGCACCAAGCTTTACAATTCTAAAAGAATACGCAAATCTAATACATGAAAATGAATATTTGTAGAATATAATAATAAAAATATAATAAATAGTATTTATGCTTCTTATTTATATATCTTTCAATTTCAATGAATGTATTCATTGTCGACAAGAAAATAAATATCCTTCCACCTATCATTCTTAATTAAACAAGATAGCTATTTAAAATTCCAAATAATATTTCCAATATAGCAGTAACGCTCTGTGTACCAGCTAGTATTTTGCAAAAATAAAATGGCAACAACAAAGAAATGAAGAAATATTGGGCCTAATGCTTATTTCTTAAAATACAATTTAGTGCTAATAAAAATATTATTGAAAATTCAAATGTTTTCATGCCTTTTTTCTATATACACTGATGGAAAAAAAAATCCCAACACCAAGAAAAAATTATTGTACTGTAATGAAATTTCATTAATACATTTGTCTAGGTAACATATTTAATTGATTAAAGTTTCAAGATCACAGGCAGAGCCATTGGCGAGAAGAGCCATTTCAAATGTGAAATGTTGGTACATTAGTAACCGGTGTAACTGCCAGAATTTTGAATGCAAGCATGCAAACGTGCATGCATTGTGTCGTACAGGTGTCGGATATCAGTTTGTGGGATGGAGTTCCAAGCCTGTTGCACTTGGGCGATCAATGCAGGGACGGTTAATGCTGGTCGTGGATGACGCTGAAGTTGTCGTCCAATGATGTCCCATACGTGCTCGATTGGAGAAAGATTTGGTGATCTAGCAGGCCAAAGCAACATGTCGACACTCTGTAGAGCATGTTGGGTTACAACAGCGGTATGAGGGCGAGCGTTATCCTGTTGGAAAACACCCCCTTGAATGCTGTTCATGAATGGCAGCACAACAGGTTGTATCACTAGACTGACGTACAAATTTGCAGTCAGGGTGCGTGGGATAACCACGAGAGTGCTCCTGCTGTCATACGAAATTGCTCCCCAAACCATAACTCCAGGAGTAGGCCCTGTGTGTCTAGGCCGCAGACAGGTCACTAGCAGGCGTTCACCTGGCCTCCTTCTAACCAACAAACGGCTATCACTGCGACCAAGGCAGAACCGGCTTTCATCAGAAAACACAACAGATCTCCACTCCGTCCTCCAATGAGCTCTAGCTTGACACCACTCACGTCGCAAACGGCAGTGGTTTGGAGTCAGTGGAATGCACTGTACAAGGCGTCTGGCTCGCAGCTGTCCTTGAAGTAACCGATTTGTAACAGTTCGTTGTGTCACTGTGGCGCCAACTGCAGCTCAAATTTCAGCTGCAGACGCAGTACGATTAGCCATAGCCATACGCCGAATACGACGGTCCTCCCTCTCAGTAGTACCACGTTGCCGCCCGGAAACTGGTCTTCTTGAGGCAGTACCTTCCCTTGACCACTGCCGCCAATACTCATGCGCAGTGGATACATTCCTGCCAAGTCTTTCAACAATATTGCGGAAAGAAAACCCACCTTCTCATAGCCCTACAACACGACCTCGTTCAAACTCAGTGAGCTGTTGATAATGGCTTCTTCGTCTTCTCAGAGGTATCCTTGACTAACATTAACCCACTACGTCAAATCTCAACTGTAAATAACGATCACGAATCTTACAGCGCTTATTTAAAGCAAACCTCATTTTCATGTTCATAGTGTCGCTACTAGTGTCACACTTACGCGCGTAGCTCGAAATTTGAATCGACGTCATCTTTCAGATGTATAAACACGCCTACCAAATTTCGTTTATCTAGCACAGCTCTGTCCTAGTGTTGGGATTTTTTTTCCATCAGTGTATATTTCACCCTTTCATTATCTTCACTAAACTTTTCTTTAATTAGGTAGTAATATTTGCCACAAAAGTTTCTTTACTTGAGAGTACAAATACTTGAAAGTTTATTAAAGCAAAATAATCTAAAATGTTAACTTTTTTTGCTCGGAATTTCACAAACAATATAATTGTCCATTATGCATTTTATAGTACTAGCAAATGTTTTGAATTGCAATGAATTTTATATTAATATTTTAAAGATATCAATACGGTATCATTATTAAAAAATTTACAATTTGATGCATTTATTTTGTATAAATAGCAAGCGGTATCTGTTTTCTGTAATAATATTCTAAAGCAAATGTAATAAGTTCATCAAAATCTAGTCTTTGCTCTTATTACACCTGATTTCTTGATGAAACTGCAAAATATTTATTTGAATCCAATGTATGTCAATGGTTTTGCCCACAAAATTAATCTCTTCATTAAAGATTTTAAGATTTAAATAATATTTATTAAAACTCTGATGAATTTATACAGAAGTGCTGATTTCACTTCTATGTTAGAAGTGCTAGTTTCGGCATACATATCCTTTTTTATATATATTTCAATAATAATAACTATTTCCTTATTATTTATAATTTAAAGGAATTATTTAGACCATGTTCTTTAATATTTCAGAATTCTTGCGCAATTGCAAAAGACCTAACGTAAGTGCCTGATTTTTTTTATTGATAAAATGTTTTTTTAGAAGTATATATTAAAATTAATGTGTATTATAATATGATAATGTATTTAACAATTAGAGCATCTTTTACTTTTACAGGTGCTTTACTTTAGTACAGATATTTTTGGAAAATATGGAAATCACTACTTTCAGTTACAGACCTCGATTTGAGGTAATAATATTAAGCCACATTTTCAAACTCAGATGCTAAAATCATTATATTCACAAATTACAAAAACATAAATCAGAATACATGTTTAGTTTTCTAAACACTTCCGTAGTAATTGGTTAGATTCAAATGAAAAATAGGCTTTTCACATAAATCATCGTAATGCATCCTCGTTCCCGATTATTGGAACATATATTAAATATTAAAGAGAAAAAATAAAACAAATTTTGTGTCGTTATATTTGTAATTAACAATCTTTCCAATGATATATTATTCTGTGGTATTATCTCTTCTTAAAATGAAGGAGAACGTTTGTGAAACTGTGTATAGGAACATTACATGTGTTCTACAGGACAAAATTGTAGATCTAGAATACCAAAGTTTGCACAGATATACATTGGGAAAAATACAATGTTTGTCATAAAGCGAATTTTATTGAAAATTTAATTCTGGTTTTAACTAATAAAAAAGTAAACAAAGTTTTGGCGTTTTTGTACCACAACTTACGAGATTATTACAAAACAAAACAATTTTTTTTTTTTTTTTTTTTTTTTTTACATCGCCTTAAAATTAAAAAAAATATTTCAATGATATCAATTTAATTTTTGCACTGTTTTTGACCTTTTAAAATTAATGTAAAAAGTTTTAAGGTTTATCTTAAAATAATGCATTTTATTGTTTTAAAGAATTTCAAATTTTTCATTACTGCTGCAAACATTTCACAGAACATTTTTCTTTCATTGTTGATGATTATAAGAAGATATGATAAGGCCGAGACAGTCTAGTTGGTAAGACATTAGATTCGCATCCTTTAGGTTGAGAATTTCAACCCAAACGGCCGAAGAATCTCCGTGTGTTTGGTGACTGGAGCGCGTATAAATCTGTCGTAAAAAGGGTTGTGACGCTTGAGTAGCTACCTTATACATTTACTCCTAGATGGCGTTTCTGAAAAAACAAGAGATGCTCAATTCGGATTAAATCGCAATGGTCTCGTTAGTCAACTGGCTTTTCAATGACAGCTATAAGAAACAACAAAAAGAAGATATGGTTTAATTTTCAAGCAGATAATGCTAATAATAACGTGTACATTTCTGTTTAAAACATGCCTTTAATTAACATTCCGGAATTTGTAGCAGTGACAATTAAAAATTACTTTCTCGTGGACAGAATAATGAAAACTTTTTAAAATGAGTCTATTTTTAAATCGTTCAGCAAAAAGTTCTTTTTTTTAAGTTAAAATTTAATCGCTTCCGTTTCAAATTAAACCTCAAACTTTATGGCGTATGATAAAAAAAATTAGGCAGATACGTAATTCAATTAACATAATTCTAAATGTACACATCAGGTGTCCATCAAAATTTTAAGATTTAAAATTTTTATCTGAGAAAGCCCTTAAGATCAAACTACATTAAATATTTAATTGAAAATTTTAGAGTCTATTAATCTCAGTGACAACAACAATGTTGTTAATTGTTAAATTTTATAATCATTGTTTTAAGATATCTATACTTATAATAAAGCTCAATGTGTGTGTGTGTGTATGTTGGCGCTCTACAGGCCTGATCGTTGGACCTACAGCTACCAAATTTGGTACGTGTATACCTTGGAGGTCGGGAATGTGCACCTCGGAGCCCTTTTTTCGAGTTTTTTATTAGAATTTGAATTAATTAAAAGTTAAGCAAAATTTCGACGCTTTTCCGTTATAACTTCCGAAAATATTATAGCACAAACATGATTTTTACATCCATTTAAAGATTAAAAAATTAGCTTTCTAATGGTTTCAGTGTTTTAATGTATAACTTAAGCTTCTATTTTTAACGAATTTTTAAAGAAATATTTTAAACATGTTTTTTTAGCACGTGACCGGATAAAATAAAAGAAAAGAATGACGGAAGTTCAGATTAAAAAAAAACTATCATCGCAAATCAAATCTAAAGAAATACAACTTTCAGCACGGGACTGGATAAAATATAAAAAGTGATATTTTCTAAAAAAATAAATGCAAGGCAAAAGATTCTATGATCATTTGCAATATCTAAATGATTAATTCAATAAATCTTCTTTATTTACGGTAAACCTAATTGAATTTAGACAGGATAATCATTGAAATCCCGACCTAATGGCATATTTCTATTATCATTTGCAATATCTGTATCATTAATTCAATATTTTTTCCCTTTTTCGTTTTCTTTAAAAAACATATTTAAAATTTTGGTAACATCACCGAAAAAAACATTTTTAATATTTTGGAAACATAATCGATGATTAAAACTGACTGATTTATAAAATTAAAGAATATTATTAGGAAAACGTGTTCTTTTAGAACTTTCCATCCACCATCTTAAAGAAAATATTACTTTCAGGCCAATCAATGCCCGGAATTACTTCAAGGCTAATGAATATGTGATTTAATTTAAAATTTTAGAACGCATTACTCATGGCGAACCAGTTGGTCGTCAAAGGCGGCTAGTGCAATATAATAATATTTTTGGTATATACGTTCCATATAAAGTATTGAAAAATTCTTTTATAAAATTATATGATAAAGATACTATTTAGTTATCTATGTACTTATGATCAAATGGTTATTTTGCATTAAATTCTTTTTCAAGTGATTACATTCAGAAATTTCTAATTAAAAATTAAATTTTCCCGTTTTCTGTCACACACTCATGAGCACATTTGTATATATATAACCTCTTAATCTAATTTAAATCTTGATTAATTTCTAAATTTTTATCTTAATATAACTCATCTTAACTTCATTCTAAAATGTTCTCTTATTTTTTGATCCAATACCCATTTTTTTGCTTAATTAATTCAACTCACGTTCTGTAAAACTAATGGATTCATTCAGTTCTGAAGCTCTGAGCGAAGATATAAAATTCCTTAATTCTTGTACCATTTTTTAAAGATACCTACATCTTCCTTTCATAAGTTTAAAAGTATTGAAGAAATCCCTATCAAAATATTATTGTAAAACCGCTGAAGGGAAAAATTTTGCAATATTCTGCTCTTGTGCCGCAATGTAGACTGACGTATCTCTTACCGCTTTATATATGTACAAATTATGCCTCCAGTGGGGAAAAAAATCGATTTTAAAATTTCAAAGTTTTTTCTATTCTGCCACGCAACTTCTTTTCCATTCTAATTAAATGTTATACTTTGTTCTTTAAGGCCACCATTATTTAGCTTTATTTAAGAGTCTTAAAGAAAACTCATAATGTTTGTTGTGTTTCAGGAATTTTTTTTTTTTGCGCGTGTGTTTTCAATTAAGTACTGTGAATGATTTAATTGCAGTTTTCAGAAGCAAACATTATACGATTGAATGACAGATTCAGATTCAAAATGTCCACTCCATTAATAACATGAATAACAAACATTTTGTATGGTTTCATTTGAAGTTCTATAATATTCCAAACAATTGCGATCTAATTCTAATCGAATTCTAAGAAATATAAACAAGGAGTATAATCTATTTCAGGGTATAATCTGAATTTTCAGAAAACATTCAATTTGTTTCTCTATTTTTTCGCAGGCGGTTGGAGTGTTGAGTTGGATCGGAGGTTATGTCGGCTTATGGTTGGGGATTTCTCTGTTACACGTGTACGATTTCATTGAAATATTAGCGTTCCGAGGGATCGCCTGCCTGCGCAAGGGCGTGGGACAAAAGAAGAAAAAGAAAGTGAAAAAGGGCTACACCCTTGATCCTTACAGAGGGGCCATGTACCTTTCAAAGATGCGACGACGCCTCTGATTATTCACTCCATGTTCCGTCTTCGTGGTTGATTAATTACGTCACACGTCAGGCTACAACATCTGGCATCCATTTATGATGTCTTGGTGACGAAGCATTACGATGAATATGTGGTTCTTCTTAACGATACTTGTAATGTTTGTGTCATGTAATTTTTATTTCTTCAATGTTATGCAATAAATTTTGTTAAGTCAACATGTTATAAATAAATACTCCAGATGTTATGAAAAAAAAACTTTATAAAGTATTCCTCGTGTATTATATATTTAAGCCGAGATCGTAAAATCTTCAATAAATTGGAATATGAAGATTTCTGCCATTTACAAAAACTCGAAAATAATTGATTTGCAAAACGTTTTTCTCATTCACTTAATTCAATATATGGTTGTGTAACACAGGATATTACTCATTCAAGCGCTATAATTAATAAATTTAAGCATATGAATTTTTTCTAAGCTACAGAAATAAAAAATTAATCTAAAATAAAAAATAAACACAATGCTAAAATGTGAAATTAAATTTATAAAAAAGGTACCTCAAGATATGAATTGCTAAGAGCCGCAAAGTGCTAAATATGCCTCTGAGGAAGATTAAAAATACATAAATAATCATTGAAAAAAGAAGAAAAAGAATCATCACATTACTAATTCACTATGAATCCTTAAGTAATTTAATATGTTTTTATGCAGTGTGTCTTTTCCAATCTTGAAATAATAACTAAATTCTAAACCAGTAAGAATATAGACATATTACTGATTGTAGAAAAACATAAGAAATTAAATAACATATTATGTTTTATATTGTATAGGTACAAAATATATAATGAAGAAAATATTAAGAAGTATATAAGTTTATTAAGTTCTCAGATTATATTAATTATTAAATATTTTTGTCTCTCTTAACATTTTAAACGAAGAAACCCCCCAGTCTTCTGTGAAGAATCTTTGAGTTCGAATGTTTAAGGGCAAATAGATGGCAGTGTCGAAGAATTACCACGAGTTATTTGATAATTATTTCTTGAAGTTCGTCATGATCTAAAATCGCACTAGATAGTGGTATCTAATGATTCATGATATGCTCATATGTAGTCACAGAAATGCAGAATTTTATTTTGAAACATTTAGTAAATAAAAAAAAATTTACTAAATATAATTAATTGGATTATTATTTTTTTGATTTCATAGCTTTAACACTTTCTTATAACAATGTTATAAGTTATTGTTAGAAGTAAACGACTTTTAAGTATCTTAAGATAAAAAATAGGCATTCCATTGCGTCGGTTTGATTATCTTCTGATTTTCCCCATATCTTTAAAGAAAAGTTTCTTTAAAAGTCATATAGTAGTCATAATAACTTGCGTGAAAGTGAATGTAATATTTTATATAGATGGCTGTATGAACTTTTGTAATTAAAAGCAATGGTTAAAAATGAATGTAATATTCTCCTTAGCTATGAATGGCAACATGAAATTAATAAAGGAAATACTTAAAAATAGACATTATATATATTTTTTCAATGTTAGTGGTAACATGAGGGTTACAAAAATATATTGTATATATGGTGCTTTCTAATTAACTGCATCGAATAAAAGTGAAAATTCAAACAGTATTTTGGAAAAGTATCTATATCCCTGTCATGTACGTATATTCGGATGAAAGAAAGTTTTAAGGGTTGAAATAATTAAAATACTGAAAACGAATTGTTTTGATGACAATATTTTCTAAGTATTCTTTGTGAAAGAAAACTTCAAATTTTAAGTGAAATGGAAAATAAAAATCAGAAAAGCGTATAATAAACTGGCTATGTATAAGGGCATTCCTTATACAGTTATAGACATTTTGTACAGTACAGAAAAACAATTATAAAAACTTGAAATTTGAAAAGATTTTATCATTGGCTAAGGTACCTAAAAAGATTCAAATGAAACTTTACATGACAAATAATTCTGGCGAACCAGTTAATTACCAAAAAGCGGCTAGTTGCAAATACATAGATGGTAGATAAACTTAATACTCAACACCACACCACATCACACCTTCATTTCTAGAGCTCATGTGGCTCGTTTCCTGTTTTGGTATAGATACAGTTTGATTTTATTAAAAAACAAAACATAAAAAGAAAAAAATATATACTTCCAACCAATTGGAAAGAAACATACAAATGACAAAATACGATTGTATATAATATGGCAAAAATAGAATAAGAAATTCCTTGAATACAATAAAACTGGATGAATGAATATGATAATCTATAAGGTGAATGAAAAAACAAAGCAATTATGAAAACTAGGTACTTGAAGAAGCTAATATAACCCAATATTAGAGAATAAAATTCAAAAGCTGAACAATGCCCAATTGTTTACATCAAGCCAATGTATTTGGCTTTTCTGTATAGTGTCTTATTTTTTCTAAATATTTTGCCCTTACCATTCTAAAAATGCTGGGCTAATTAGAAAAATGCTAGACTAAATAAAGAAAGAACATTACACGTTCGAACGGATTCGACTGAAATAGGAATTTGGACATTGAAAATGTATGAAACGAATGAAACTGCAGTAATATTTTGTTCTAGAGAAGTTTGCCCAAATATTTTAATATGACTACATTTCAAAATTACTTTATGAGATTTCTCATTCCCAATAAATGTTAAAAAAGAATCCAGTTTTCTATATATTTGCGGCTGAATAAAACCTTCTAGTAGACGGTTGAGAGGTTTGGTTCTTTTCTAAGGTACATGACTATGTTCAAGGCGATTAAAAAAATGTGCGAAAATGGTTATGGCTTTAAAAATTTGCATAAAAAAGATTGAAAAACATTTTTTAAACCAAAATATGCTAGTTAAATGGCAAGCATTCTTCGAAAATCCGAAAAAAAATTTGGCGTTAAAAAGAGGTACAAAGTAAAAATCTTCTAGAATTCAGGTTTATGAAATGATGCTTAAAATTTTGATGACAGCTTAAAAAACATACTATTTAATTCCTGAATTAAAAAAATAAGCTGTATTTCATTCAGTTCTTTAAATATTGGAGTTGGACTGATAAATAACGCTAAATTTTCACTTTTTCCCCATCGTGAAGCATTAAAAGAACCATAAAATATTTCAAAATGAATGAATTACTTATTCTCTATTTCAGAAACTGCAAAATATATTGAGAAATTAGAATACTTAATTTGGACAAAAAATACGCATTGGATTTTAATTCGTGAGGGTTTTTTTATTAGAAAATTCTTTCGTGGATTAGAAGTTGAAAAAAGATCCAAAAATGTTAAATAGCATAAAACGTATGCAATTATTAAACCTCAAAGTGTAATTTGCCCCAAAATAGACTTCAAAAAGAATTTTTTACAGTTGTATAAACAAAAGATTCTCTAATATTTATGATATTAAATAAAAAATAAATATTATAATTTCACACAAAAAATCGACTCTTTAACGTAGCTACTTATTTTATTAAAATAAATTTAAAGTAAAGGGGAAGAAACGACATAAACAAAGATGACTATAGTGAAGTTAAAATTAAAACTCATTTAGATTTAATCGATAGTATTAGAAAGATACATTTTATTACATATTACACTTTTGATTATATTCTTGGATTTTAAAACAAATATCAGAATTTAGATTAAATTAATGTTTATCTAAATTCAAAATCTCAATGTAATTATAAGTTAGTATAAATACGAAAAGAAATAGAACGAATAATTGCATAAAACGAATAGTTAAAAGCAAGGGAAATATAAAGATCGTACTTAAGAATACATAAAATTGTTCCTAACTTGTTTGAGTAGAATTTAAATTAAATTGTTAAAATGGGTTTCGTAAAAGCTTGGCCTATTTCATTTAATCTTTTCATATAAAAATAAAATAGATGAATTATTTTAATAGACAATTTATGTATATGTAAATTTAATTGTTGTAAAGAAATTCCGGGAAGGATACATTTTCGTTTTATAAGAAATTTCTTTACTACAGAAGTTTGCGTGAAACCCAAATAATAAAGATAAAGATAGAAAAGGTAAAGACTTATTTTTAGATAGTTTACTATTAAAAAGATTTATTTAGTCTGAAGAAAAGAGAAGTTCCACTGAAAAGGCCTTAAGTTTGCACTTGAAGACATAAATACACACTTTTCCCACCAGAGCTTATTCTCAGAAGTATTTTTTCCTCTTAGTTCAACTGTTTGTTCTCTATTCTATTTTTAACGGGTTAGGAAATAAAAAAAAAAATTAAAAATGAACTGGAAAGCTTAAGAAATATGTTGTTTATTCAAAACTTTAATAGTTCATTAGTTAACCCTCCAATGTATCGTGAGCTATTTGGTTACACGTTTTTATTTCCATTTATAATCATTACGTAGCTTCTTCAAAGAATAATTATGAGTAATTGGAAATCTTTTTTCAAACGCGTTTTAATAATAATAAAACTAAACAAAAAAACTCCATTATCTACCAAGAGTGGATTTAGAATTAGATTTTAGGTGGACACATGAATAATTCTACCATTAAAAATACTATCAAAATAATTTATTTCCATTATATGTTATATCAATAATTCCCCAACACATCCAAAGGCACTCGACTTAAAGAAAACTGAATGACCGACCGCCACAACAGCAACATTGGTGGAAACTGTAGTTGAGTCCTAAGGGCTATCACCGGCCACGGTACAACCCTTTCCAAAGAAAGTACGTTCCGTCATGGATGGGTGTAGCCAGATCTCCTACCTATAATGCATGACTTTTCATTTTTAAGAGAAAAGTAGGTGTGTTTTGAATAGCTGCATATAATTTAGGAAAATTATTTCAAAAATTTTAGTTTATTTTTTCTGGTGAAATTTTAACAATTCAATTGAAATGTGCCACTTTGTTACATTGTAAATCAAACAATATCTCAGGAGCATAAACGCATTATAATTCTGCAATAAGTCCCATTTTACCACTATATTTTTTACAATTGAAATTACACCCCTAGGGGCACCTCGAAAAGAGGATGAGAAGCTTCAGATATGGTAGTTGGATCTAATAGTCAACTGTTAAATTTTAATTAATTATTGGTATAAGCTTATTAAAAGATTATATTTTTAATATGCTCATTTTTTAAAATGAAACTGCATTAACAATTAATCAAGTTTCAGTACGTTTAGAAAAATAAAGGTAAATAAAAATAGAAAGAATCACTTATATTTATAGAAAATATGACAGTAAAGATATTATGCTATGTTTCAACCGCAAAGATAATTAAATTTTAGGGTAATCCCATTCATTTTAACATAGATAAAAAGACGAAAAAGCTATTAAAAGAATTTTAATAATCCTAAAATTACAAATCCTAAAAATAATAATCCTAAAAATAATCCTAATAATAATCCTAAAAATTAAAAACTTAAAAATTCATAATATTTGAAAAAAATTTGAATGTTGATTTCCTTCAGGTGGTTACAATACTTTCTTTCTGTACACTCTGTTCTGTTTAAATTAAAGATTAAATAATTGCTTTTACGGAACTTATTAGGCCCAGAGGGAAATTAAATGTTACTATTTTTTACATCTTCATTAATAAGGAGATACTAGCATTATGATATGAATATTATGCGAACAAGCATTATGCTATGATATAAACGTTATGCGAATAATAATTTAGGAAAAATTATAAGACATTATCCAAAATATAAAACAATCCAAAGTATAATTCAATGATAAAACATTGTAAGGATTTTGCGCTCTGATTTTATGGAAGAAAGAAGTTTTAAGAGGATTGATTTGGAAAAGGTTTGATTGAAATTAATTTTGTTAAGAAAATTAACACCGTAGAAATTTAAAAACGAATACCTCATTAAAGAAAACAAAATTTGGGAATATTAAGCAAAAAATGCGTGAATAAATATTTGAAAAAAAATTATATTTACATACATTTTACCATTAATTTCATATCAAATGGTACTGGATAGGATAGGATAGGATAGTTGAGTTTTTTGGCACAAGAGCCAAATATGGCTATTCTGCGCCAAACGTACGGTTAGAATGAAAAAACCCATATCTATATGAAAAACTCTGCAAAATTAGAAGCTGGTTAAAAAATTGCAAGACAATGTCTCTTAAAATTTAACGACATTTAAAAATATATATACATTAAATAAGATGATAAAAGCCAATTGCTTGTAAAAATTTAAAAAGATTTTTGTGAGTACGTTCTCCCACAAGCATTTGTAAATCCGCAGTTGAAAGATTAAAAAATCGCAAACGATGCTGAGTAAAATCGGGGCATTCAATTAAAATGTGAAAAACCGTTAAACTCGTGTGACATCTGGAGCACTGAGGAGCTCGATCTCCTAATAAAAGATGTCTGTGCGTTAAACGAGTGTGACCAATGCGGAGTCTAGTCAATTTGACGTCGAGTTCACGCACTGGAAGAGCAGTCCATAATGTAATGGTAGGTCTGATGGAATGTAATTTATTATTGCTTTGTTGATCCCACGATTCCTGCCATGCAGAATGAATATGACGTGCAAACGACTTTTTCAAATCGTAGAAGGGAACTACTTCACGCTCCATAAACAAAGACGCTGTTTTCGCAGCGTTGTCAGCCAGAACATTTCCTGTTATCCCAACATGACTGGGAACCCAACAGAATAAAATATCGTAGTCCCTATTTTTTAAAATTCTTAAGAGAACCAGAATTTCCAGGGCAGTGGGATGAATTTTATGATGAAAATGAGAGAGTGTTTTCAAAGAGCTCATGCTATCAGTATAAATACAAAATTTGCGCTCGGAAGAGAGGGCAATTGTTTGTAGAGCAATGAGAATAGCCACCAATTCAGCAGAAAAGACTGAAATGGAAGTATGCAAGCAATAGCTAATAGTTTGTGTATTTAAAATGATACCGCATCCAACATGACTGCTTGATTTGGATCCATCTGTGAAAATTGGTATATGAGTTAAATACTGAGAGCGATGACAACTGAAAAGCTTTTGAAAAACCACAGGGGCCGTTGTTAGTTTCTCAAACCCATTAAAAGGATTTAAATAGGAGAATTGAGGGATGTCCCATGGAGGAAATGAGAATAAATCAAGTGTTTGAATACTCACATCACGGAGTTCTGTATCCTCCAGAAGTGATTTAACTCTCTCGCTGAATGGGAGGATATTGAAAGGTCGAGCCCTGTATAATCTTCGAAGATGAACAGGAAGAATCAAAGAGTGCAAAGGATGCTTCAGAATTGACAAAGCTCGTAGGTAATACTGTACAGACATTTTTTGACGTCGTAAATTTAATGGTAACTGATGACATACAACATAAAGACTCTCCACTGGTGAGGTCCGAAATGCTCCGGAACAAATTCTCAAGGCAGAGTGGTGTATGGTATCCAGTTTGCGCAAAACCGAACACCTTGCAGACCCATACACCATACATCCATATTCAACGCGTGATAAAATAGTGGCTTCGTAGATTCGGAGTAAAGATGTGCGATCCGCTCCCCATGTCGTTCTTGAAAGTACCTTCAGAATATTCAATGTCTTTTCACACTTTTTCCGTAGACATAAGACATGCGGAAGGAAAGTGAGCTTTCGGTCAAATATTACCCCTAAAAACTTAATTTCATTCACTACTGGAATCGCAATATTTCGAATGTGGATTGTAGGATCCAAATGAAGACCCCGCTTTTTACAAAAGTGCACACATTTACTTTTTTCTGGAGAAATCGTGTGCCCGTTATCATCACACCAGTCCATTATCTTATTAACTGCAATTTGCAGTTGACGTTCAATTGAGCGCATATTGCAGCCTTGACAGGAGATCTGGAGATCATCGACATATAAAGTGCTTTGAACAGAAGTAGGTAAAACATTCAGGATTTGACTAAAATGAATAATAAAAAGTGTTACACTAAGGATGCTTCCCTGTGGAACCCCCTCAGCTTGAACAAATGGATCAGATAAAAAATTTCCAATACGGACACGAAATGACCGCAAAGATAAAAAGTTCCGTAAAAAAATAGGCAAATTTCCTTTAAAACCAAAATTTAAAAGAGTTGAAAGGATGCCAAATCGCCAAGTGCGATCGTAGGCTTTTTCTACGTCAAAAAAGATAGACACAAAATGATTTCGACGGACAAATGCGTTACGTATTTGAGTCTCGAGAAGAACGATATTATCATGTGTTGAACGCCCTCTGCGGAAACCACTCTGCAACTGCGGAATACATGCTCTCTTCTCCAATTCGAAAAGAAACCTATCATTTACCATACGCTCCAATGTCTTGCACAAGCAATTTGTGAGCGCGATAGGTCTGTAGTGCAGGGGATTAGATGCCTCTTTACCGGGTTTCAGGATTGGAATCACGATCGCTTCGTGCCATTGTGAAGGGAACTTCTGCTCAGTCCAAATACGGTTAAATAGCAATAACAGATTGGAAAGGGAAGTAGGAGACAAATGACGAAGCATGTTATATGTGATTCCGTCTGGTCCGGGGCTGGTATCATGTGCTTTAGACAAAGCAGAAAGCAGTTCATACATTTTAAAAGCAGAATTGTATGGAAAGGAATTTCTGGTAGCAAATCGCAAACCCTTTCGTTCCGCGCGATTCTTTATAACCATGAAAGTAGGCTTGTATGAATCAGCAGCAGAAACTTCTGCAAATGTTTTGCCAAGGGTATTGGCAACTTCCATGGGAGAGGAAATCGTAATATTTCCTATTTTAAGTACAGGAAAGGAAAAGTCGTTATAAATTCCATTGGCTGCCTTTACTCTCTTCCACAGCAATTTGCTGGAAGTAGAGGATGTTATTGAAGATATGAAGCTAACCCAAGATTCCTTTTGACTTCTCCGGCGGATACGACGAGCGTTGGCTCTGGCACGTTTAAAAGAGATAAGGTTTTCTGTCGATGGGTACCGACGAAAGATGTTCCAACGTTTCTTTTGTTCCCTAAAACTGTCACGGCAAGCTTCATTCCACCACGGCCTACGAAATTTTCGTTTCCGTGGGGAACTTTTTGGGATAGTGTTATTTGCTGCATACATAATGATATCAATGACATTTTGCACTGCTTCCGTTATGTCGTGAGTTTTGACCATGGTCTCAGTAATTTCTGCTAGCTGCGTAAAAGCAGTCCAGTCTGCTCGCTGGAATAGGAAACGCGGTGGGCAAAGAGTGGCACCGCCTCTATCAGCATGAGAAACAATTAAAGGGAAATGATCGCTGTTATAGAGATCACTTCCAACTGTGAAATTCAACAATGGTAGCAGATCAGGAGAACATATGGCCAGATCAAGACTGTGGAAGGTCCGTGTGGGCTCATGAAAGTATGTTTTTTCATTGCTATTTAAGAGACAGAGACAATTGTTAGTAATGAACTGTTCGATCTGTCTTCCACGAGAATTTGTACTATCTGAACCCCACAAAGTACTATGCCCGTTAAAGTCCCCGAGTATTAAAAATGGTGAAGGAAGCTGGTCAATAATGTTGTTTAGTTGTTGTTGATTAATGACATCATGCGGTGGTAAATATATACAGCAAACTGTAACAAGTGCTCTAATATGTATTTGAACTGCCACAGCTTGCAGGGTAGAGTGTAAATTAAGAGGTGTACTTGGAAATTGATTTGAAGTTAAAATACAGACACCTCCTGAATTACTAGTGTCAGCATCATTGCGCACAATATTATAACCACGTATTTTAAATGAAATGTTCGGATTTAAAAATGTTTCCTGAATTGCTAGACAAGAAGGATGAAGCTGATTAATGATGCACTTAATGTCAACAGTTTTGGACCTTAGACCACGACAGTTCCATGAAACGAAAGTACCCATCAAGAATTTGGTTTGGAAATTGTATTATTTATAGCAAGATCTTTGGTTGGTGAAGCCTCGCAACTCATCGAGATTTCATCATCATCCTCTTCAGATGGATGTAGAGATATTAGTTCGGAATTTTTAGCGGTGCTATTAAAAATGGACGACAAGTCTTTCTGCACTATGCCTTGACTTGCAAGTCCCAGAGCGACAGAATTTTGAACATTCGATTTTTTCAACTTCGTAATTAAATGTGTTGGAGAGAGGCCACGTTTGGAGAGCTTTAATTTGAGAGAGTTTTGTGCTTTCGATTTCCGGGATTTAGCTTTCTCGAGAGCATTGCTTGCCGTTGTTTCAATATCAGTATCAGAAGATTTTTCACTGAAATTTACTTGAGTGAAATTTTGAGTACAGTTTTCACAAGAGCAGTTTTTACAAAAGGACTTTTGCAAGACCGATGCATAACTTACGCCAGGTGTTGGCGTTTGAGAAAGGACTTTTCGTTTTGCCTCAGGATAAGAAATGTGTTCCTTAATTTTAATTGTTATTATTTCCTTTTCTACCTTCCAACGTGGACATTCTCGAGAAAAGGACGTGTGATTCCCATTGCAGTTTACACACTTCTCTTGTGCGCTACACTGCTGGCTTTCATGGCCTTTCTCTGCACAACGGGCGCAAGTGATTTGCCCGCGGCAGGCAGTTTTAGCATGTCCAAAACGTTGACATTGGTAACACCGTAAAGGATTTGGGATATAAGGACGCACGGCTAATTTCATATAACCTGCTTTAACACATTCAGGTAGTTTAGGGCTTTGGAATGTTAAAATAAGGTGTTTTGTGGGGAGAAGTTGTCCGTCTCGCCTTATTGAAATACGGCGAACGTGCGTCACTCCTTCAGGTTTTAAGTCCTTTGTAATTTCTTCTATTGTTGTATGAAAAAGCTCTCCGCAAGTAATAACACCTCTCGAAGTGTTCAGAGAGGCATGGGCAGATACATTTACGGGAATCGTTGCTAAAGCTTTGAGTTTCAGAATTTGTTTAGATTGATCTCTAGAAGAGACCTCAGCAAGTAAGTCTCCGGAACGAAGTTTACGTACAGATGATAATTCACCAACTGTGCTTTTAATAGCCTTTTCAACAAGGAAAGGAGAAACCGAATGGAAAGTTTCATTCTTTTCACTGATTCTTTTAATAATAAAAAAATGGTCATAATATTTTTCTTCAACAGATTTTTGGAAATTCTTTTTTGTGCCGATTTGTTGCCCACTGAAGGGAGCAGAAGATTTTTTGCCCATACGATATTTATGGGGATTCGGGCCCGACGGCACCACCCACCACGGAGTCCAACAAGGGAAGGCAGCCACCGGCTCTGGCCAATCCCAGCCTCGGCGCTTACCTCGATGCTAGCCAGTACCTATACGCTCGGAGTTACCCCCGGGGACAGTGACCACCCTTAACGCCAAGCCCAAGGAGTAACCCCTTCGCTTGATCCCTAGCAGACTAGGCACTTAGATGACTAGCTACCGGCCGATTGATACACCGGGGACCACAGTGCACCACCCGTCTAATGGGTCGCCACGCACGGCAAACACGTGGGGGTATTTGCTGTCCATGAGAAGCAGGAAGCAAACAGAGCGGCGACAGCTTCTCATGGAGAGCTCCCTCGCCTACCCTCGAGGGAAAGAAAAAAAGGAGACAGCAGAAGGCGTAGTGGAGAATAAACGTAAAGGGAGTAAAGATCCCTGGGTACCTCGGGATTGGGACACCCGTACTCACCTATAGTAGGTGAGCCCCTGAGGGGCTCAAATGGTACTGGATTTTTAAATAAAACGATTTAAATAAACAAAAGCGTAAGAGTTTAATGATAGAAAAGAGAAGCTTATAAGAGTAATGTAAATGTATCACATAACATGCATACATAATCAATGTATGTATGTCTGCGTTCGTATGCATGCACAAAGCAGGCATACATACGTTGAAAGTCAACAGTCTGTACATTGTTTGATTTCGACCAAAATAATCTGATAAAAAGATTATAAGCTGAACCTTTTTCTTTGTTCTGGTATATTTGATCTTTCATATACCTAAGAGGGCCGCGGTAGCCTGGTTGGTAGAGCGTCAGTCTCGTAACCAAATGGTCGCGGGTTCTGTCCTCGTTTCCGCCAAAGACCGCCGTGTTGGCTAATGGCAGTTGGGGCACGTTTAATATGTCGAGACTGCAAAGTCCTCCAAGTTCCCATAACAAAACGATACCTCTGGGGGTACTGAATCAGAAATGAGTCGGTCTCTGATTTGGATTTAAATTCCGACTTGCTGATGGATGAATGAGAGTATGAATGAATTCGACCACCCCCTAAAAAGGGTTGTGTCGTGTGTGTGAGCTAGAAGTCAGACTTCTGCCCTCTGGGTGCTCAGAGGTCTTTACCCTCAGAAGCTACTGCACTCCCTTTCCGTGAAAAACACGGACACGACAACAACATATACCTAAGGACAAAAAGAAATAATTTCAAATTTTTTTTTAAATATTTTTTTTTTGAATCAGGAATGCTCTAAAAGGAGGAGATTTGTCACATGTACAAAGGCGAATTTTTTTAATGATTTCTATATTTCATCTTAGTATAATTTATATTTATGAGCAGTAGAAAATAACTTAAAAAACTTGCATAAAAGTGTGTTTTCGTATCCGTTAAGAAACGTTTTAAATAACGTATTGAACTTCTGTCTCAAACAATTTTACATCAATTAGATATTTCTATATTTCGCAACTGAGAAATGATTACCAAAGGAGAAAATACAACTAATTGTAATAATCATATAATATGAGTAAAATATTCATAACTCGTTCAAAACAATGCACTGACGTTAAATACAGAATAGTGATACAAAAATCATTGATTTTTTCCGTGATTTAAACATTATTTAAAAAAAAGAGATTTCACAAATTCGTAACATGATAATGTTTTCAGCAGGATTCACAAATCCTTATCTTATTAAAAAGAATTTTCCTTTATTAAATAACACCCATACGATTAAAAATTGTATACGATATCATCGCAACGAGTGTGTAGTAACTAAAACCTTGAAGAATATTGTAAAACATATATAAAATTGGAGAAAAAGTATTGTATTATGAAAGATATCATTTTTTAATCGTAATTTGATTTTAATATAATTTCTATACAATAATTCTCAGAAAAAAAAATTGATTAATCTTAAAAAAATAAGAATCTAATTAAAATTTTGAAACTCTAATTTCTAAATGAGCAGTTTTTAAAAAGAAGCAACAACTATGGACTAACTGGATAACTTTCGATCCAACGGTCGGCTACGGAAAATGTGTTGTGTGATTTTTTATGAAGCTGTTCGTATTTTGGCAGCATATATATATCATCATGCTAAAAAAAAGTACTGGCTTTGAAATAAATGTCGAATATACAAATGAAAAGAAATGAGAAAATTTTTAACAAATGAAATAGAAAAGAAATTAAATTCTAAATGGATGTCTGATAAGCAACTCTTTTTCAAAGCATATTAGAGGCTGGAATTTTTTTTTTTCTGAGTTCCGAATTCAAGATACCAACTTAAATTACTGTTCCTTATTACTTTAATATGGGATAGCTGCAACTTTTACAAATATAAGATCTTTGTAAAAATAAAAAGTTAATAAAATTGTAAATGTCCTGTAAATTATGTATAGCATTTAAGAACAACAAAAAAAAGGCTTAAGTGTCGTTAATCAGAAATAGTACTTGAACGTATTATGAAATATGAAATTTCTTCTGAACGAAAAATTTTTCATAACGAAAGTGATGAAAAAAATACTAGGTATTATTCTTTATATCAAAAGTATAATTCTTTGTCCATGCCAAAATAAAGAGTCTTCAGAAACAGACAAATATTTACATGCAAACCAAAGAGTAACTAAAGCAAGAAAATATTCACATCACTCACGTAACAGTAATTCTAACTACAATTTGGTAAAATAATGCGCAGAACTTAGTTTTAAATAATTGACTTGTTATTGAAACTCCTCGTGTGCGAATGTCATTGAAGAAACAGATCGATATACATCGTACGATGCAAATCGAACGGATGGAGTCAGCAGGTGGCTCTAGTAAGTTATTTGCTTTAGTTTTTTTGTTTGCAAAAATTTGGCGAGTTATAAGCAGCAGATGTATATTCGAGCGTGATAATTAGCAACCTTAAAAGGAAACCCATCTTTGCATTTTTTATTTTACGTTATTCTTGTCATTAGTTCTGAAGCAAAACCAAAAAGTTTTGTTTTTTGTTAATCGATATAGAATGGAGGCATTCCCTTGATAAGCCAATGAAAGTGCTTCTTTCGAATAAAGTTTGGGGGCTTGGCATTGAAAAGGGTAACAGACGATTAAGGATTCCTAAAAACAACAGAATTTGTTATCGTTTTATTGTGTCAGAGATAATTTGCTAGTCACTATTTGAAAAGATTCGCTTCTAGTTTATTTAAAATTCAAAGAATCTTTTTGAGTTTTCTCTTTTTAGGTAATTGCCAGAATTTTTACATAATCATTAGTAGTCACCTTTCTGGTTCATTAATTTATATATGTTTTTGAATACTTTTTATATTGATTTGAAGACCAGTAAATACACTAAGTTATTTGAAAAGCACATTTCCAAAATTATTGCTAAACATGTAAGAAAGGAATTAAAATGTTTATGGCGAAGAAAATTTCCATAATTCAGTATTACTATGTTGTAAAGCAAATAGATTGAAAGTATGAATAATTTAAGCTTCTAAAAATAATTACTAAATAAATTAATAATGAAATGATAAAAAAACACCCACACATTTTTTTGTACTTCAAGAAAGAAGAGGTTTCTAGAAAAATGTTTCTTTTAGGAAATCAAACTTATGAATGGAATTTTATTTTGCTATAATTTTGGAATTATTTCGGAATAATTTTATTTATTACAAAACTGGAATTATTTTGCTACCTTTTGGAATTCTGAATTAATTTAAAATATGTTTGTAAAGGTAAGTTTGTATATATTTTAATATCTTAGAGAACAGTGTAAATTATAGAAATACAATATAAATCCATAATTTTCTTTATGCATGAAGTACTATATAAACTAGGAGGAAATATCAGAAATACACCCAGAAAGAATTAACGAAAAAAGATTTTATAAAAACGAAAGAAATAAAAGACATCTTCATCAATAATCAGATCATTATTATTTTTCTTCAGATTTTATATTTGAATTATTCTTAGTTTACCTTATTTTTTTTCTCAAACTATACAGCTTGAACCTCTGAATCAGAAAAATCCGGAAGAATGTGTGGTGCCAGTTTCAATCGTTCCGTCACCTCTCTGCTCAAGCAAAAATTCTTGGACTGAGGACGAACCGATGGAATCCAAGTTCAGAAAAGTGAGCTTCTGGAGAACGAACGCTCGATTCTTGTTTCGCATTCTTCTGGCAGTCGGGTTCCTGGTGCAAAGTTGGAAATTTGTAGAGATGTACTTCCAGTATCCGTCTACAGTAGAATTAGAAGTGGTTCAACCTTCTGAAGTAGAAATGCCGGCCTTCACAGTATGTAACATTAACGAGTGAGTTGAAATGATTCATTTCATGTTTCTTTCTGTTTAATTAGCACTGATTTATTTACGTTTTATTATTTTTTTTGATGATCTAAATTAGAGATGTATTGATTTCCGTTCTTGAGACTTTATTTTACTGAGGTAATTTTTTTTTGCAATATTTATTGGATCCAAGAAAAATTTTTTAAGACTCAATAATCGATTAAAAATAGCAAAATCAGGTGTTCATTAAAATAATTGTTAGAAATTCATTTTAAGAATAGAATTTTAAAAATTGAAATCAATGCTATCCAAATCGTTATTAATAAGCCAAATTAAAAACATTTTCTTAAACTTTTGAAGAATACGGAACAAGTTTTACAAGAAGTTTAGTGATCTTATGTGAATCCCGATACAGAGTTTAATCATTTAATAGAGCATTTTACTAGTCATGATATATATTTAAATATTGAAAAGGGATTCATTTAGTTTATTAGATAAATGTTATTTTATTAATTAATTAATTTGTCTAATTAATAATTAACAACAAGTAAGTAACCAAGGCATTTCCTATGAGATAAAAAAAAGAAGTTTTTAAGTTTTTGTTTTAACTGAAAAATTTGTCAGAACTTATAATACCATTCTGCATAACTTCATGCAGAGATTGATGAATTTGGTGGGAAGCATACTTCTCATGATCCCAGAAAATTAAAAAACATTGATATGAATGCTGTTTTTTTAATTCTTTGTAGAAAAATATAGACGACATGTATTTCTTTTAATTAAAATTCTGTAAATGCATTTAGTTTATTGTTATGTCTGAAAATCATTATTAATTTTGTTCTTTCAGCACAATATAGGGAATATAAGCAAACTAAATTTAATACGTTAATGACAAGTGAGCAATTATCTACAATTCAGAAGCAAATATATCAACATTTTTAAAGTCAATTCTTTATCCAAAAATTTTAAATGACCATCAAATAAATAATTTTAAAAAACTCATTCAATTTATTATTGGAGTCTTAAATATATGACGTATTGTATGAAAAAGGAATGAAATGATGCTATTTTAAACAGTTACGAACACAAAAGTGGGGAGATTTTGTGAATATAAATGTCTACTGAAAATGTAAAAAAAAAAATAATAATGTGAGTTTAAGTGCATGTGTTTTTTTCTGTAAGAGGGATGCAAAAGTGGATACTTTTCATATACATACTCATAATTTTCATAAATAAAAAAAGGTTTTTTTCTGAAAATTAAAATTTCCATCTTTATATTTACTGAAAAATTAATTACTTTGATATGCCAAAATAATATATGATTATGTTTGTCGCTAAGCAAGTCATGCGGGAGTTTACTCTACAATGCCATGCTTTTTATGGATACAAACGAAATTTATCTCTCGTGTTCTGAAGCTACAGAAAGTATATACGCCCCTCTAAGAAGGAGGAGGAACGCTTGAAATGCCCGTTGAGAAAATTTAAGTTTTTCTTTTATAACTTTCGATCAAATCCTTGCATCAAACATTATTTGTATTCCACCTTAAAATTCAAAACATTAGCTTTGTAGTGATATTAATTTCAAAATCATAGTTTTTTTTAAAGTTTGAATCAATTTTTCAAAATTAATTTAAAAAAGTTTTATCAATCCCTTTTGTATGACAAATTTTACTACTTATACGTTTCTGGCTTTTTATTACGCATTTATAGAGCAAATAGATACAGACAAAGTCATAGATTGAGTTTGCACAGTGAGTAATTTATCAAAAAGAATATACATCATATAAAATATAAGGCAATGAAAAAAAGCAAATTTGATTTGTCTGGTATTTTTGATTGACATAAAAGAGAAGGAAACAATTTTTCTACTGATTCTTCATATTTTTGAGAAATTGGAATTTTTATAATTCTTTTAATCATATTTACGTTGATTCATTAGATTATTGCACAGTTTATTTTTTAGCCATTGTGCTTTAATATGAATGACTATTATAATCCATTTATATTTTTATATTTTAACTATCTTAATATTGAAAAAATCATCCAATTTATTTATTTTATGCCTTTTATTTTAGAATACGATCGACACCTTATTGTGAGACATATCCAAAAAACTGTGGAAGTCCAGATTCAGATTCTGAATTTTGCATGGATTTTCATGAATATTGTCATCTTGTTAACAATTCGAAACAGGTCTATTGTTTATATTTATATTATACAGGCATATATATTGTTTATATTTATTTTATACAGGTATATATATATTGTTTAGATTTTTATTTTGAAATGCTTACATTTGTATAAAAACAAGAGGTTTTGCAGTAGTCTGGTAAATTTCAATCTAATACTAAACACATCAATGTTTGATTTGGAGAATATTTTATGTATTGATGATATCAGCATGTCTAATTAAAAATCAGTGAAACAGTCAATTCTTCAGCACCAAAGAAGAAACAATCCAGCTAAGAGTATTGTCGTTAATTTTTCCTTTCAGCCTTATCGCTGCAATTTCCACTAAAATGAAACGACTACTGAAACTTTAATATTTCTTTAACTAGACACTTATTTTAAAATTATGCAATTTTTAACCAAATAATAATAATAATATAAATTAAGTAAATAGCAAGGTATAGAATTAGAATATGCATAGATATTTTCTTAATATTCACGCCGAAAGAAGACAGATGCAGATTAAAAATACGAAATAAATGTAACTTCTTAAAATCAAATTAATTCAAAATCAAAAAAGTAATGTAGCACTTTTTTACACACAACACTTATTTTACAACTAGACAACGATGTGATAATATAGATAATTTAATAATATCCGTAAGATTTTATATGTTTTTATTTACTATTTAGTGATTCGTTGAATAATTCAAATAAATTTTAGAATTCTTTGTGCTTTTACATTATTGTAATTAGTAAATAATTATTCAATAATTCTTTGATTCAGCGATACCTACATATAGGTTGCAATTGATTTTTCCTATCTTTAATTGCAATAATTGATAATGAATAAAAAAGAACTTCGTAAGGCAAAGACTGCCCTTTTGTTGTAGAGAGCAGCTTAGTCTAAAGGATTGTTAAAGTATGGCGTAATTTTTTATTACAGAAGATGATATTCTGCATGGCTATTATTCCTTTGATTAAGAATTCGTAAAGCGTATTCCATTACAATATACTGATTCTAGTAGCAAACTGCTTTGTACATTGTCTATTTTATGCATCATACATGAGAATCATCCTTCCTAAAATATTTTTACTGAATTTCAATCAAAAATATATAACAAATATTTGAATATATCTGCAAATCATAACTATTTCATATCTGTCCCTTTTTTTAATTCAAAAAATTGCTTTTTCAAAAATTTTAACGGAAATGAAATTCTGGGGCTCTTCTTTCCTTTCAGGTAAGTAGGTTTAGAGACATATCCAGATTACGACACCTGACTAGGTACGAGCAACAGATGTTTGGACATCAATATGAATCCTTTGTCTCTATGTGTACCATCGAAACGGACGATGAAGAAACCAATTGCACGTAAGTTTCTGATTTTTGAAATTACACTATTTGATTAAAATGCTTGTTACGGAAATCGTCTGGTAGATGTAAGGTAAAAAGATGCATTACTCTGGATATTGGAAACTGAAACTTTATTCCAGAAAAAGATTCGGAACACAGGCAGAAAAACTCAACTGACGGGTGCACGAAGACAACATCTTCAGAACAACATACACATCAAAATTGTTTTTAAACAATAGCAACTATATTTTAGAGCTCTGCAATCAACACTCCAATTTAAGTAAACTCCTTCAATTATATAGTCTTCATTATAGAGCATAGAGTGTTCTAGATGGATCTGCAGAGCTTTGGATCCTAATAGAGACATCATATAACTATTGTATTTTTTGGGGACTTTGGTTTTTATTTCCAAGCCCAAAAATTATTGTTCATGAAGCATCCATTAAGGAGGATATATGTATATATCTCTCTATTATGAGAGTAACTGTTAGGAGAAACAGTATTACACAGACTTGAAACAATATTATCGTGTTAAAATATATAATTTGCCTATATATATATATATTTAATTATGACTAAGATTTTTCAAGATATACAATATGAAAAATTATAATGAATAGAATCAATCACTTTATTTTACGGCAAGATATAGAATTAATGTTACTGACGTAAGACATGGCAATTTTTCTTACTCATGTTAAGAGTCAATAATTTTTTTTGTAATTACTTCATAAATTTTTTTAGTCATTTACGTACTATTTTTTAGTTACAATAAGTAATTAATGCTTTCAATGCTAAGTAGATATAATACATGGATTATCATAATTTTATGACATAGCAGTTATAACTTTCGAATCAGAGTGTGGTAAAATAACATTTCACTATTCAAATAGGAATAAGATGAGTTGGTCTGATGGAGAGCCTATTACCGGTAGTAGCAAACTGCAGAGTTCTTAATCTCCTGTGTCTTGCCATAGCTATCGCCATCAAGAGATAAGGTGGTCAATTCAAATAGGAATATTGTAGTAAAGATCATCTTTATAGTCAGAGTACAAAAAATAAAATTCTGCGTATTTGTTAATATAAGCGGTTTATTTGGCTGTTTTCAGAATACACCAAGCTCCATTTTACGTAAGATGCCTAGATTTCGTGACGATGATAATTTTCCATATAATATGTATCATTTGATGGCGAGTTATCTTGGGTAACTTCAGTAGGCAATGTTTTCAATTTTTTTAACGATGCATCAATGTATAAGGCAAAAATCCTTCAGAATTCTCTATAGGTTAGACGGAGTTCTTAGATCTATATAGTTCTATAATGATCGATTTAGGCTGCTTGCTACTTCTTGAATAATTATTGTTAACCAAGAAAAAATGTTGTTAATGAAAATTTAATCAAAATTTGAACGTTTTCTCAGGATAAATTTATTGTATACTAGCCGCCTTTGGCGACCAGCTGGTTCGCCATGAGTAATGCGTTCTAAAATTTTCAATTAAATCACATATTCATTAGCCAAAATTTAAGAAATAGTTAAAGTTAAAAGATTCAGTTATTAGTAGTTAAAGAGTCGGTAACTTTATTCGAAAAAACTTTTTGAGTTTAATGCTCTAACAATTTATCGATTATGCTTCCAAAATATTAAAAATGTTTTTTTTTTTGGTGATGTTGCCAAAATGTTAAATATGTTTTTTAAAGAAAGCGAAAAAGGGGAAAAATTATTGAATTAATGATACCGATATTACAAACGATTATAGAAATATACCATTAAGTCGGGATTTCAATGCATATCCTGTCTAAATTCAACCAAGTTTACTGTAAATAAAGATAATTTATAGAATTAATGATATAGATATTGCAAACGATCATAGAATCCATTGCCTTGCATTTATTTTTTTAGAAGATATCTCATTTTATATTTATGCTATTTTATCCAGTCACATGCTGAAAGTTGTATTTCTTTAGATTTGATTTGCGGTGATAGTTTTTTTTATTTGAACTTCCGGCATTGTTTTATTTTATTTTATCCAGTCACGTGCTCAAAAAAACATGGTTAAAATATTTCTTTAAAAATTCGTTAAAAATAGAAGCTTGAGTTATACATTAAAACAGCTGATTTATTTAATTAATAATATTGTAAAAATCACAAAAAAATTCTTTGCATTTTCCTTTTTTTAAAAAGAAAAAACATATTTCATATTTATTTCATTTCATGCAGACACGTGCTGAAAATTGCATTTTTAAATGTTTAATTTGCAATAATTATTTATTTTTTTAATTTTAGTTTTTATCTATCTGATGGCAACCTATTGATGAAAGATAATTTTTCCCTTTCCACTCGTAACGTGCTCCTGCAGATTAAATTTTATTGTTTTGTCCGAAATATATTGTTGAAAAATATAGTTGAAATGCTTCTTTAAAAATTCATCACAAATAGAAGCTTAAGTTAAATGTTAAAATACTGATACTATTAGAAAGCTAATTTTTTAATCTTTAAATTGATGTTAAAATCATGTTTATCCGATAATATTTTCGGAAGTTATAGCGGAAAAACGTCGAAATTTCGCTTAAATTTTAATTAATTCAAATTATAATTAAAAATTCGAAAAAAGGGCTCCGAGGTGCACATTCCCGACCTCCAAGGTATCCATGTACCAAATTTGGTAGCTGTAGGTCCAACGGTCTGGCCTGTAGAGCGCCAACACACACACACACACGCACACGCACACACACACACACATTGAGCTTTATTATAAGTATAGATTATTGCCTGAAAGTTATTTTTACACCCTTTTAAAATTTAAAAAATTATGCTTTTCAGTGATATTAGCTTTAAGCACAATTTTCCACTATAATTTTAATAAATATTTAAAAATATTTGTAAGTATACTTAACAGTAATACTTTCAATTGTTCTAGTGACTACTTTTGTACATAAACGCGTTAAGACAAAATTAAATGCATTTTTTGTGTGCATGAATTATCGCTGCGATGTAATTAAAAGTTAAAATAATACAATTATAAAATGAATAAAAGGCGTATTAATCCTAAAATATTACAAAAAGTTAATGTTTTGGATTAGAGATTCAAATATTCTTAATTTTTTTCGATACTTCTAGTCAAATATTTTCTTTCAAAGAGTTTTCATTTTAACTTCCTGTATTTGTTTCAGATCCGATCCGATATTGATCCCAGCTCTTAGTTTTTCATACGAAATTCCTTTCAACTGCTATATGATGTATTCTTTGTACGAAAAGCCAGATGAAAAACCTTTAACTGTGCCTGTTTCAACTCGTAAGTATGTCAATCCTTATAAGTAAAGTTTAGATCTTTTTGTTTGGTTTTTGCAATAATATTTGAATTTGATTTGTCGTTGTTTGGAGATTCAAAAATTGTGACAAAAATAACTTATTTTGCACAATTTAAATCAAATAAGCAGTCATATTCTTTTAAAATCCTTGGAAATGATTTTGATTGAATTTTGATTGAATAATAAAATGGTATTGTTTTGTTACTTTTAATAATGTTCATCCGATTGTAGAACAGTAGTTAATGTGACTATAAAACCAAATAAACAAATACAACGCCATTTTCTCATAGAAAAATTATACTGACTTAGAAGCATACTGATTCATAAATCCAAAAACTCACAGACAGACACAGATAGAGATGAAAAACGAAAGTCAAACAATTATCAAGGTAAAATAATTCGCCGAATTAGCAGCTAAATTAGCAGCTATTCAATTCCAATTGTCTCCAATTATAAATATTAGTATTAAATTTCATGATTTCTTGGGAATTGTCTCATAATTGTATTTCAGTCAAAAACGGTCCTTCTTTATGTACTGTAAATTAGTTAAAAATATTGATTTTCCATTGAATTGTAGGGGAAGAAATCATCTCTCTAAAGCATTTTATTTTTCATCAATAATTGTAACTATTACACTCAGGTTTTCATTTGCTTGTGTCTCTATTTTGGTTGTTGTAGATGACACAATACCTAAAATTAACAATGAAATGGTATGTTAACAAAGATGATTTATGTAATTTTTGGTCATAAGCTGCGCACGTCATAATCCCCTTTTCACAAAATGGATCAATTTAGTTTAACATTTTCACACATTTTTATATAACATCTTAATACATGCCTTATTTTTGATTAATATATTTTGTTGGTTGCATAAAAATACATATGCTTTTAATCATTTTTTATAATTTATGTGTGCATGACACCCATATTTGTGCATAATATTATTGAAGAAGTTATTTTATGCTTATAAAGTGTACCATCATTAAACGAAAGTAATAGAACGGATCAATTATATAAAAAAATGTTTATGTTATCTTGATTTTTTATAATGATTATTATTATGTATAAGGGTGATCAAGAAATAGCAAGAGATATTAGGAGCCCTGTAGCATATTATCTACTGGAAGAAGTATTACAAAATTTAGCCACCATGCAAGTTATAATTTGCGGTTTCGATTTATCAAGAAAAAATAAAGTGGGACTAAAAACGCCAACAGGAGAAATCCTGGCCCTAAGATTGTACCCTTTCCTATGTAATTATTTTATAAGGGTTCTTTCTGTCATGACATCGAAGATAAAAGGAAGGGTTGCTGGAATTTATGTCAGCATTGCCGTTTATGTGAACTGACGATTTAAAATACTCTTTTTCTGTTTAGAAATTCATCTAAGACTGAACTTGGAGGTATCCGAATACCATCCTTCTCACCTGTCGAGAGGCGCTCAGCTCAGCATTCATTCCCCTTATCACGTGCCCTCCCCGATAAGTGAAGGGCTCTTCCTCAATATGGGCACTGTCTACAGAATTTATGTGAGGCTGGTGAGTTTTTAATGGAAGAATTTAGGTCTCTTTGAAGTCTTGTATTTTCCATTAAGTCTGGTATTTAAACATTTATTTAATATTGGAGAACTTGCAAGAATTAAATTGTAACTGACATTATATTAAGTCATTGTACACATAGATTTCTTTAATATTCTTAATTGTTTTTAAGTCAAGGGAACTTTGATATTCTTGCTGAATATTAATTTAGAATACATTGTAGTTAAGAACTAAGTATATATTTCGAATAATTCATTTCATATATGAATGATATTTAAATTAATATTAATTTAAAGTATAAATTAAACATTAATATAATTGCAACAAATTCAATATTTCTTGAGACATATATTTAATGATTTATTATGCTTTAATATTTTTTTGCGGAATGGAAATTTTACATTAGGACATTGATTCAACAAATCAAATCAATCAAATATTATATATATATATATATATATGTATGTATATATATAACATCTAATTTAAGTCCAAACTAATTTCTAAAATTTTATTGTAATTTAGCCCATATTCAAGTCATTTTAAAAGATTCTCTTATATACCGATCCAATTCCACTTTCTCTACTTAATTAATTTAAGAGAAACTTCTTAAAATACTGAATCAGTTAAAGGCCGAAGCTGTTCCCACACTGCAAATGATTAATAAAAGTTAATGTTCTTAACAAATAGTTTTCTAAAAAGATCCCTTGTTTCCCCTGCTTTGAGGGACGTGCAAAAATCCCAATGTGAAACTTAATAGTTTATAAGGACTGCAAACAAGATTTTCCATATCAAAATAAGCTATTTAAGATCCGGGTTAAAATGATCGAGAGCTTTCCCTCAGTTCTCGGTCTGTCGTTCTGTGTCGTGTGTGTATACGTCGCTCCTGCTGTGCATAAACATGCCTGCTTCTTTGTGATGAAATAAAACGAAGTAACAGCATCAAAAGTCTCTCCAATGACTTCGAACTGCAATCTATATCCAAAATTTTAAAATAATTGCATTAAAATTAGTTGACAGGATAGTTTCCTGTGCGAAATTGTCAAAAGAAGAAATCAAATCCACGGGAATCGAAATAAATCACAAAATAGCTCTTCACAAACACCCTCGTTTTACCGTCTTTGCCAGCAATCTACATAGGTTACTTACTTTCAAGTTCAAATTGACTTTTGTGGATTATTAAAGTGATTATTCATCAAAAAAATGATTAAGAAAAAAAAGTCTCCATCCCCATCTGATTCAACTGGTGCAAGTTAATAAGTGAATTTGAGCAAAATATTATTATTCCTTACAGAATTGCAATACTTGAGTTGTGTATTTTTGATTTTATTTTAAATTACAATTTTTCTATAACCATGCAATTGCAAATTATATTTTATAGTGTTATTTAAAATGTTGAATTTTTACTCCGCTTTTAAAAATCCATATTTTAAAATTTTTGGGTAAATTTATAGTGTTTTTTTTGAAAAGTACTTTTAATGTTATTTAGGTATGAAGAAATCGAATGTCCTTCAAGTTCAGAATCCTTTTTGATAAAGAAGAAAATGATCAAACAGCCCCAAAACCTTCCACAATCCCTTTTGATCTCGAAAATGTGATGAAAATGGAAATATGGTTGGGATATTTTGACAAAATTTGTTAAGATAATAAAAAGAATAACTTGTGGAAACTTAAAAATATTGGTAAATTTCTTAAAGGATCAGCTTTAACTCATATAAATAGCTGTTTATATGTATATTATTTTATGTTGTATATTAACTGAACAGTTTATTAAAGCTAATATTGTTAATTCTTCTGATTTTTCACAACTGAAATTTGATTTAAAATTGCTGAATTAGGTGATTATTTTCATCAAAAGTTAAATTGTGATAGACAGTTAAACCTTAATCCACAAATGGTTTTAGAAGGTCTTACTGATGGCCTGCCAACCAAACCAAAATAACTGGTAAGCATAAAAACTCCCTCTACCCTTACAGAATGGCCTGCAATAACAACGAAATTATTAAAAATGGAAGAGTCTTCAGAATAAAATCAGGCAGAAATAACAAAATAGAATCAGGGTAAGGTAATCAGCATCTTTTACACCTTGCTATAATTTTAAAATTCCTTTGATATAGATTCCTTTCCCTATATATTTCAAAATTCCTTTGTACCTAGAGCACAAAATAAAAGTGTTAGACAAAATTATCAAAATTCATTTAGACCACGCCCAATTAATTTTTATAACTATAGTTAAAATTTGAATTTCCAACAAATATTACCACCTTCTTCATGTAGAATTTGTACTCAAATAGGTATTCCAAATGTTTATCATTGGATACAAGAATGCCCTTTTTATCAATCCCAATTCGTGACAAATGTTCCAAAAACGGTTAATTTGACTTCCCGTGCGCATAAGTCACTCTTGGCTGTGTTTAAAATTCTAAAATGAGACAAAACTCTCCTAATGAGGCCCCTGGGCCGGTGCAATTACAGTTACTAGTGTCCGGACGCATCTCATCTTTACCACACCTATCTAACTTGGACAATGTTTATTACCCTCACAGAATGGTAAATATTGTTATTGATACTGTATCCACTCTTTCAATAATTTCTGAAGATATTGTGAAAACATTTAACTTGGCAACAAAAATTGTGAACCCTATTAGAATCAAAGGAGCCCATGAAAAGTTCCAATTAACTCAGATTTGGAAATATATCAATGAAACCTACAAATTTGCAATAGTATAGAGATGAATTTTTTGTCTATTTATGATCGGTAATTCAACATTCTCAGATTTCAATGAAAATATTTTTTGGCAATCCCTATATTCGATAAATGGATCATATCTTTTGATACCTGAATCTGAATGAAATATACTGACACCAGGATATGTATACAGAAAAATCTTAAGCTACAGAGTGGCTCTAAAGTTCCATCACCTGTATTAAACTCAAAGAAAATTAACCTTTCTATGTAGGAGCTCATTTTTATTACATGCTTATATATATTGTTGAGCTTCAACTGTGAAATAACGATCCGAAAAATCCATCAACGATCCAAAAGATCTGTTGTCCTCGTGTTGAAAGATAACATGCCTCCAGGTCACGTGTCACATTTTGAGAGCGCTATTAATGTAATATGAATAACAGTTTGTTGAGGGGCTTTAAGTTTTACTAATAAATTAATCAAAAAGATTATCCAATTGACTCTCTACAATATTTAATAGTAATTTTCGCAACATTAAATGGAAATTTCTGGTTTTTTAAAAAAGAGGCAAATAAATAATGTTAAATAATTATTTAACATTGCGTATATTACTGCACTGCGCAACTTATATTTCATACAAACATTCTTTGCCGCAATAAAAGAATACTAGGAAATAATCTGAATGCACAATGTCGTTAAATTTAATTTGTTTTGTTTTTCGCAACGCATTTTTAACAAGGAGATAAAATTTTTTTAAACATTAATTGAGAAATGGAAAGCTTATAGATTTTCAAATTTCGATTACTTTATTGAATGATTTTTTTTCTGTGACTTTATTTTTTAGGCAGAGAAAGTGCTTCTTCCACCTCCATATAAGAGTAGCTGTACTGACTATCTAACGCAGTGGAAAGAGAATGGAGGAAAAGGTCCCGTCACCGAAAAAGTAGGTTCTTCCCCCATAAAAGATAAAACTGAAACATATATGTAGCAGATACGCCAAATTAAAATAGATAACATTGAAGTAAAGTTAAATTTAGTATGAAGTTTCGAAATAATTAAGATATTAGATGTTTTATGAAATCATGCCATTTATAATTTTCTTTGTTTACTTGATTATTATCAATAAATGTTTTATATACTTAATCAAACACACACACACAGAGTAATTAAATACAGAATTGCACACATTTCAGAACTAATAAAAAATTGTTAGTTAAACTGTTGGGAACTTGATGTGGCAAACCGCATATTTAGGAATGGCTGGAACCTTATAAACATATTTATTATACATTTAGCTAGCACCTTTTTAATATTATTAGCTGATATTTACACACACACACACACACACACACACACACACACACACACACACACACACACAC
>JAPMOQ010045390.1:620880-665603 GCA_026543055.1 Argiope trifasciata
CACACACACACACACACACACACACACACACACACACACACACACACGACGTAATTAAGAGTTGATACATAGCTGTATTTTATTCGTTCGATAAAATTATACAATAATAATGTCAGTGTTGCCAAATATAAATTGTTAAATAAAACAAATGCTATGGATAGTCTAGACAGTTCAATTCAATCTTTTAGAAGAATATAGTTCAAGAAGAATACAGTTTAGAAGAATACTTATTCCAACACACAAAATAGAATTAAAAACAGAATTACACAGACGTCAGAGATAATATACAATGCATCAATGATATTTTTTAAACCGTAGTTGGATTTCAAACTAGAATGTCATTATTAAAGTAAACGTGCAATGCATGATAAATTTCGGTGTTTTGAAAATGTATTGTGATAAAGTCTGCTCATTTATTCAGTAACTCAAAAGATGGGATCATTAATTATAAAAGTAAATCTCTTTCATGTTGAGTTCTCTTCCTTTATTATTAAATTTTACTCAAACTTTTGTGTAAAATCAATATATTAATTGATTAATGATACTTACAATGAATTATTTGTCAACAGATCACATATTTTTCTACAGCATGAACAGTTTTGATTTAGCAGCGATAGTAGAACAAATATGTGAAATGTCCTGGTTCATCTAGAACGTTTGAAAGTATTAAGGTATTTATTTTGTCTCAAAAAAGCTCTGTTGATAATTCAGAATGATGGAAGGTTCTTTAATATTATAAAATAGTTGTTGAGCAATTCTATTACCAGCATTTTCAAAAGTGAAAAGAGAATCTTGTAAGGTTGCCATTGATGCAGGCAAATTAATGAGACTTTGAGTATCATTTTTGATTGTTGGTAAGGGATATTCATAGTTAGTCGTATTTGAGCCTTTATGAGACAGAACCATATCAATTATTATGATAACTGTTACAAAATATAATTGATATGACTATGTCATTTTGATCTATTTAATTTATGACCAAGAAAATATTGTACTTACTATAATCTGAGAACAATTAAACATTGGTTTCATCAAGAAATTATTATAAGTATTGATTGTAAGGTCCAATGTACCTCACAGTGCCATCACAAGAATACTATTACTACTATCCGTATGAGTCAGTAATATCACAATGCTGGAAAATGAGCTTTTGTCCTCTTGCATAGCTATAGTAAGTCTCTGAACCACTGGTGCCTTCTTTAATAGAAAGTTAAAGCAAAATATTGGTTGTTTGAATTCACCAAGCTTTCTGATTGCATGCAAAAGCAACACTTTTTTAACATGCAACTGCAATCACTGTTCATTTTGTATTTGCTATAGATTCTGTTTTGTTTGTTATTATCTACAGCTAGGCGATACATTTTTCAAAAATTGAAAAAGTTTCTGAAGTAATATTATATATATATATATATATATATATATATAAGAGGACAATTTTTCAGAAAAAAAAAAGGGCTCATCATCAAAACATTGTATATTTGCCACTTACTGTTTCATATATAATATAATGGTAACACTTTTTATATATAATATAATGTAACACTTTTTATATATAATATCTTTCTGAAAGTTTTCATTCCGTTTTGTTTTCATACGTAGATGTGCAAAGAAAAATGTAAGTTGGAAATGTCATTAAGGCTTTATGGCTGTGCAGAACGCAGAATTGATTATCCTCACAACGAAACTATATGCGAAAAGCGTAAGATAAAATTTTTTTTGAATAGATTTTGAAACCGCTATATGTGTTTAATTTGTTTATAGCTTTTTTTTGAAAATTAAAATAAAAGTTTACTTTCCTTCCAGCTATACCTAATTTTGAAAAGAATGCCCGAGAAGAATGCGTGCCTGGTTGTACATCACCTTGCAGGTATCTAAGTTTAAGTTATGCACATAAATAGAAAGAAATTTACCAAGTACATAGCGCCGCAATAAGTTAAATTATTCAATGAATTAGAAACAATTAGCTTATCAAAATTTCAAATAAGCTAACAAGCATTTTCGAATTTCAAATTGCATGCAATCTTATGCATACAATGTATCTCAAAAATCTTTGAAATGTTTAAATGATTATAAATTCTATTCTTCTTCATATATAATTAATATCTAAATTGAAAGAAAATCTATTTTAAATATATAGTTTTTAATTTTGCTGCATATGATCAAAATTATTACCATTCTAGTCAAAACAATGGTTTGTATAATAGGCGAATGAATTACTTCTTCAAACATTTCATTCGCTGCTAAGGCATATCTTTGCACAATTTTGGCATTTAATAATTTCCAGTTTTTTGGTTTAGACTTTAATTTTTAAGGTATTCGTACAAGAAAAAATTGAACGATGCTAAATCTGAGGAAAGTGTCGAGACATATGGAGCCTCTTTGACCAAATATCTTTTTGAAAGATTCATATCAAGATATGTTATTAGTCGCGGTGATATTGTAGAAGAGCTTCACTTTGAAGAAAATAAAATGTTTTAATCGCCATCATTCTCCAGTACCTACATATCCCCCGACAATTTGTTTACATTTAATAACTACTGAGATCCATATTTCATTAAATTAAATTTTAATTTCCCATGATTTTCTTTAACTAATTATTAAATTCATTCTCACCTTCTCAATAAGGAATTAAAATCAGAGAATTGTTGCATTTATTTATTTAATTGCGAACAGAAATCAGTATGATTTGATAGATAATGATTCTTCGTTTACCTTTTAAGAATTAAATTAAAGCTTGAATTATGCATATCAACTCTAAATGGGAGTGGGGACTTTAAATTTGAGGATGAGAAGCTTTCAGCATGGTGGTTGGTTTCTCTCGGGTGGGTACATAAATGATAAAGTGTCGACTACCCCTCTACCACTGACGGAACATATTTCCTTTGGTAAGAGTGTAACCATTTCTTGTGAAGGCCCTTAAAACTCTATCGCAATTCTTACCAGTGCTGTCACAGTAATTCTGCCATTTAGGTTTTAATCAAGTGCCACATAAATGGTCAAAGTGGTCATTGTACAATATCCATAGGAATCTGTTATTCAGGGAACTTAGATAATAGACATTGAGAATATTCGGTATTTAATGTCATTAATCAATTTTTCTGTTTCATTTGCATTTTTACATTCAGGGTTATCAGAAAACATTAGAGGTCTTTGGCAACCAGCTGGTTTGACTATAACAACGGTTATGCTTAATTTCAATTCTGTTAATAGTTGTGGTTTCCTCAATAAAGTATTTTTAAACATAAAATTGTGTTAGACAACTGAATTGGTATTATTAATAATCATTTAAACAAAAAATTAATATATTATATTTTTAAAACTGACTGAAATTATGAAAAAAATTCTCCTAGCTTCTTACAGATTTATAACTTAATATAAATTATTCAAAAAAATTATGGAATTGTAAATTTTTAAGATTTTAAATTTAGTTTTTGAATTTTTAATTGTGAAAACAATCTGTATGGGCTCGGAGAAATTGTTTTATGCTTTTTAATAAATTTTAAAAACATAGAATATTAATTTTAAAAAATTAAATAATTATTGTACATTTTTCATAAAAATTAAAAACACGGAATTTGAAAATCGATTTTAAATTAACTTACAAAACCAAACTTCCATTGACAAAATTTATATTGAATAGAGAAGAGAGTAAGTTATTATTGTATTGTTCTGAGCTACGTTTAAGATTTCATGCTTTTAGTTTATCAGAAAGTTAGTTAAAAGTATATAGCAACGTTTATACCAAACAGAGAAACAAACCAATAAATAAGAAATCTAGTTAATAGAAATATAAGATAATTTTTAAGTAAAAATAATTTTTGTCCTAGTAAAGTTAGCATCAAAAAACACAATTTACATAATTTTTGAGCAAATTAAAATTTAAAAAATCCTTCCTAAATGCACATTTTCATTCCCACGCTTGAAGTTAAATTTAATAGCGCTGTATGTAAAAGTCTACCATATAGAGAGCCAACATATATTTTTATATCATTAGTTTGAAAATGATATTCATTAGCTTTTAATACAAGATAAAGATAATAATATTAAAGGAATGTTGTAAAGAATAGACCAGTAACGTAGAAAGTGTTTTAGATTTTAAGTAACAAGTGCTCTTCATTATAATAAAAATTCACCGTGAAACTGTAAAAGTTATTACATTTAAATTTCAAAAATTTAAATTAGCTTCCCATCAATACTCAATTTTATAGTAATTTTCCTAAAGATAGTGCTTTAAATCTTCAAACAATAGAAATTCATATTTTTTCAAAAATATTTTCCCTCTTTTCTGGTCATAGCATGCCTTTAATATTTTACCCAATTATTAGACTTCATGTGAATATGATTTATGGTATGTAATCTTAGTATGGAACTTATGACGATTTCTAGGCCTGATAACCTACACCTCAAAGCATAATTTTCTAGTAGAATCATCAATATCAAAATATTCAGTTTAAAGTTAAAAAACAAAGTAAAAGTTAAGAGAAATAAAGAATTTCTTAAATACGAATGTAGACACATACATTATTGTATTGGCAAGAAATTTCTGTTTGATATTGCATTCGATTTTTAAAATGTTGGAAAGTAAGCCATTTTATATTGTTACCATCTTGTTATTACAGGATGCGGAGATATGAAGTACAAGTTCAAGAAGCGAACAGCGAAGGAAGCAGAGTAAGAATTTATACACATTTTAAATCCTTGAAATGATTTTAAGGCTAGTTAGTTTTGATAAATATATTTTATCAATATTAAATAATATTATTTAATTTTATGAAAGTTGTAGTATAACTGTTTAACAAAATGCGACCCACGGATTTAGTATACGAATACCTTATGAAAGGATTGACTTACAAATGTATTTTTTTCATGACTCCATGTTTTTAATGCCTATCTTAAAGCTCATATAAATAGATAAAATAATTTGATATTTTAGTTAAAAGAAAAGCTACCAAAGTTAAAATAATTTGAAAAGGACTAAACGACTTTAGTTAAAATAATTTGAAATTTTAGTTAAAAGAAAAGCTACCAAAGTTGGCAACAGAAAAATCAATATTTTCATCAAATTGCCAGAAAAAATTCTCGATTTGTTCCATTTCAAATTTACTTCCAATTTTTACAGTGTAGACACATCAAAAATAATAGATAACAGTCATTTTTAATCGATTGCAGTTAATGTCACTGAAATATTTTCTGATCGATACCCTCATATCCTATGTTTACATTAAAAGAGAAACAGACTTTGCTTTCAGCTAGATTGCATCATCCTTAAAGAATCGTAAATTGCGTACAATGACACTTCAATCTAGTTCGCAACGAACTTTAAACAGTCTGTTATATATCATAGTCTGCGACATAGTTTATAAATATAAGCAAACAAGTTTAGAAATTGAAATGCTAACTGAATTATTTTGTTGAACAATAAAAGACTGGATATTAGGAGAAAAAAGTGAAGAAAGCTGAATTTTTGGGATGATATTGTTGATTTGGTTCTGTGAGGTGATGTTGATACAGAAACCGCTTTTCAGACGTTGGAAAAAAATAGCAGCAACGAAAGATATTCAGTTCCAAGAAATAGTGAAACTATTGCGATTTGTTTTTACTTGCTTCTTGGGTTCTCTTTTTGTCTCGATATTAACAACTTAAACGGTGAAAATAAAGCAGTTTAACGAAATAATAATTATTAAATTTATTAATTAAGGAGAAAAAAGAAAATTCAAATTTATTCCTTTAAAAAACCATTATATCCAAAGTTCGCTTGACTATCATTTTTCTTGATCCAATCTTGTCCGTATTCAGAATGACTACTCCCAATTACATTAAAAGATTTTTTTTTCTCTTTTGTGAAAAATATTTCGCGTTCTGTTGGGCAAATATATCTTTTTTATTTTAATAAGAGAGGCGTTTGGTGGTTTTTAGTTATTTCAAACAAATATAATGTATGACAATTTAATTTATTGGGAAAATAAACATTCTGATCCTCAAACGGCTCCACAAATGAATCTCGTTTTCTGTAATGAATTTGTGAAGTAATTGATTATTTCTAACTTCCTACAAATGAGAAAGGCTATTATATCTCTAAAGTGAAAATAAATGCTATTTTGGTTGTTGTCTAGTTAGGAGTATTACATTATTTGAGAATCACTTCCAAAATAGCATGTTCCATACAAATTATGTCTTAAATCGTAGAATTTTTCCAATTATAACAGTGTTGTCGAAAATAAGAGAAGAATTAATATTTATCATTATATTTTAATTCTTTGACTCTTTTAAGAAAAGCAATGGCATAAAAAATAAACCAAACAGATTAAAATTGAACCAACAGAAGGTTTGCAAGTACCTGTGATAATTAACTAAAAAATAGACCATACATTAAAGTGATGAAAAGTATAATATTTGGGTTATTCCGTAATTTTAAGAGTAATTTATCTCGAGCATATATTTACTATGGAAATTGATAGGTAGATGTACGATAAAAAAATCCAATACGCTGGATAATGAAAGATGACATTAATTCTATGATTATTCCGGAAAACACAATCCGCATGTGATAAAAACACATCCATGAACAACATTTGCAGGCAATAGAAGACAGCAAATCATTAATCCAATAATAGTTCAGCAAAATAGTATTTAGTGTAACATCGTAGGAAAGCTCCCCCTGCGATCAACATTTCAAAGAGATAGTTTAATCTTGCGAGCGCTTTTTCTTCTATAATCTAAGAATATTTAGAAATATTTAGAAGAATCTCTAGCTCTCAACTCATAAAAGAAATATTTACATAAATTTTATTTCCAGAACTTTCACATTATTGCCAAAATTTTAAAATTCGTCATCATGGTGGTCGGGGCAAATGACACAGGACCTATTAAAACATCCCTAAAACAATTTATTTTTCTGCGATGCTATAAATATTTCAAATAAGCAGTTTTATAGATTGTTAGAATTGTGTTTATCTTTGGATATATGAAAAACATTATTAAATAATTTAAAAATATTATTTTCTATATTGAATTTTATATTGTTTCATGAATAGATACTTTTTAAATAACTTAATTCATTTTTTGCAAACTCCTAGGCTTATTAAAATAATAAAATGTTTCACTCTTGTCATTTTCAGAGAAGTTGTGCGAAAGCTGCTGAAAGCGACTTGTCGTAAGTTGAAGTATTTTATCCTTTCTGAACTATTATATGCAATCGCATTTCTTGAAATCACATTTCCATACATCGAATGTACTTATCCATTGATTTATTTAATTTTTAACTTTATTAGAAATATTTCTATGTATTGAATAAAATTTCTAAATGCAGAAAACATTTCTGCATTAGATTAATAATGTATAAGTATTATAGACAAAAAGCATCTTTGAATTTCTTCATAAGACATATAATTAAAAAAAATTAAACAAAGGAATAGCTTATTTCTATTGTAATAAAAATTTAATATTGATCAAATAATAATTTTCGAAATGATTATAAATATCAAGGAGTGAATCATGTAATATTTTTAACTTTTAGAAATATCGTTTTTAAGTTGCTACAAACCTTCAACTTAATTTAGTTTTAAATTCTCATAGTAAACATATTTCTTTTACTGAAACCCTAATCACGAAAGAGCAGAAAAATAAAGATGCCATGTAATCACTAGTAAAAGCCCAAAAACTTTTTATATTAAACAATTTATTTTTTTTAAATTCAAAATTCATTGAAATTCTTTCTTTAGATTAATCAATAATTCAGGTAATCTTTTTATGTATCGCTTAGCCAAGAAGAAAAAAAAGTTCACGAAGGGTTTGTTTAATTTTATTTGTGGAGCTTGCATATTATTAATTGTCAGTATCGTAGGAGCATATTGAAACTCCATACCACATTCACAGAAAAAAAAAGAAAATTTCTATTGAGTTATCAAGAAATTTTTTTATACTTACTACCTTTACATTGTCAGTGTTGTGCATTTAAAATGGAAAAATGCATCTATTATTTTGAAAGTCTGTTTGAATATAATAAGACATGGAAATAAGAATTTTGTTATAAATACTCTTTAGATGTTGCTATAGAATTGTTAATCCTAATGACTGACCTTATGATACTGCATTTAAATGACAGTTGTTTTAGAATAATTGTAATAAGGGAAATTGTATTCTTAACAACATGTCAGGAAGTACGAGGGTTATTCGGAAACTAAGGTCCTTTTACTTATAAAAATTTAGAGATTTTTTCAAAAAACTTTGTTTTTTAAATTCCTTACCTGTGTCTCTAAATTTTTACATAGTTACCATATTTGTTTAAACATTTGTTATAAAGTTCTACAAGCTTCTGTATGCCTAAGTCGTAAACGTCTGCCGCCGATGAGGACAACCAGTCTTGAACTGCTTCTTTCATCTCGCCGTCTGTGGCGAAGCGTTTACCGGCGAGAAACTCTTTTAAGTAGTGGAAGAAGTGAAAATCACTCGGAGCCAAGTCTGGACTGTACGGCGGGTGATCAATCTATTCCCATCCAAAAGATCTGACCAGATTTTGGGTGTAAATGGCAGAATGGGATTTGGAATTGTCATGCAGCAACAAAACTCCAGACGTTAGAAAACCACGTCGCATGTTCTCTACATTGCACGTCTAAGTTTAGTTAGGGTAGCGCAATAAGGTTTATTGTTGTCCCTTGCTGCATAAATTCGAATAACAAGACAAGATGTCTATCCCAAAACATCGTTGCCATAACCTTGCGTCTTGAGATTGTCTACTTGGCCTTGACTCTGATTGGTGACGTTTTGTGACGTCATTCCATTGACTGACGTGTAGACTCTGGGGTTCAGTGAGAAACCGCGTCTCGTCCCCTGTGACAATCTTCTCTAAGAACTGATCACCTTCTTTATGATATCGATCCAAAAAAAATCAAGAGCATAAGCCTTGAGCCTTTTCAGTATGTTTTCCTCAGTAAGCAGGCTGGGAATCCAACGTGCGCGTAATTTGCGAAATTTCAACTTCTCGGAAACGATTTTGTTAAATTTGTTTTACCCACATTCGAAAATTCCAATGTCGGCATTAGTTCCTCCATTTTGATAAAGGAATAAATTCCTTTTTTTCTAGAATTCATATTAACTTTACGAGATCGTGTTATAACACGCTTTTATTACTATGATTTATCTCGTTCTCTTGAAAATGTCAAATTTCACATACGCTGAGGAGTAGAGCTCTATAATTTCATATATTTGAAAACTGCCGAAATTTTTGTATCGGAATTAATTACAAAACGGTATTTATCTGCTTGAGCATGGAACATGATAAAATTAAAACAGAACTGCGTAAGACGGATAAAATTTGATAATTATCAAATTATTAACATTTATTAAAGGAACGAATGTTAGTCTTTTCCGTGTATGTAAGCATTTAAGTTCAAATATTAAACAAATTAGCATGTTCCCTTTGTATAAAACTTGTACATTTGTATTAAGATTCTTGGCAAGATCTATTAATAGGTGAATTGCATGACTATTTTGACCATTCCCAGCTGCAAAGCAGTTTTAAAATTAGGATTTTAAGTATAAATTTTCAGATATCATTAGCGCCAAAATTGGATTTAAACCCTAAATAAGAAGAGGTAAATTTCCAAAATTTATTTTCGATTCTGTAAAGTGTAGGATTCAAAGATACCGTAACTGTACTGTCTGATTAGCAGAGGAAACAATTCAACTTGTAATTACAGTAAAGAAAAGATTATTCTCAATTCCATGAAATAAGATAAGCCTTACACAAGAAAGGACGATATATACATATTATATTGGATTCTTCAGAAGTAAGAAGAAATGCTTTCTCATTTCCTTCTTCTAATTTTCTTTCCTTCCTGTCTCCTCTATAACTAGAAATTAAGTTTGTAGAAAAAAAAGAGAATTTCTTGAAATATTATCAGACGAATTTTTTTTAATGTGTAATGTTATTGTCTTTATTATGCTGTGTTTGTTTTGAATCAACGGAAATACGTCATCCTTATGCTTCGTCTGAATTGTTTACAATATAATTTAATGCAATGAATTATTCTATTAACACCAAATGAATATTTATTGTAAGATATGATCCACTTAAGCCTGAATATATCAGTTTAACTTTTAAACATTTATCGTTATTTTTACTTTATATATATCGCAAGAGAAAGTGTAGCAATCGTCGAAAAATTTGAACTAGAGATTTTTACGAATCTCTATCTTTTAGACTTCCCACATTTCAAAAACACATTTTTTTTAAATGTCCTGTGACAAAGATGGTTCAAAACCCCTTTGACCTAGAATTGAAATTTAGTATACGATTTTGTATATTTGCAAATTTCTGTAACATTTTAAGTAAAGCCTTTTCAGAGTAAGTTTATGCATCTGGCTGTTCATGTACAATTTATTATGATAACTGCAAAAAGAAGTGAGCTAGATACATAAAATTTGATTCACATTATTAACATTAAGGCTAGACAATTATGCAATTTTGAGCCAAATCAAACAAAGGATAGACCATATGTTGGTTTGCACATTTAGAAAAATGTAATAACATTAACTTAAGGATAAATGACTTATGAAATTTTTTATGTGATTTTGTGACTGCAATTGCAGTTTTGTGTCAAATTTTTGTTTCAATCGGCAGAGAAATTTTTTTTATCTATAACACAAATTTGATTTTCGGATACTATAGACCGCATGTCAGGGATGAATTGCCGAATAACTCGTCAAGAATGGCACGATAGATTGGGTGAAAATGCTAAAATCACGCTAAAGGTTAATATTTCGTAACTATTATACGACAATGCAATGTAAGGTGTGAACTGGGATAGCATCTTTATTAATATATATGCGAGAAAGTTTTGGAGAGATTTCACCCACTAGTTTCGATAAATATTTCTTTACGTTTTTAGCTTTGACTATTAAAAGTTCTTTAATACCTATGAATAAAACACTTATATGGATGCGAAATCAATCCTAATTACTTAATCATCATTTGGCAACAGCTCACAAATTGGGATTTCTTGCATATTTCTTGGAGCTTCTATAAAATTTAAGACAGATAAAGCTATATTTTTTTTTTTGGAATTGAAAAACGAATTTAGATTGAGCTATACTGAATAGAAATAAAAATTGCTGAATACGAGTTAGGGTAAACAAAAGTGTTGCAAAATTATTCCTAAAGAAAATGTAGTCTGAATGAACGAAATGGAACGAGATGAAAAGCATTTTTGAGTGCGAAACATTGTTTCTGGATTCCACTCTGAAGTATTTCTAACTACTCAGAATGCTCTATCAATGTTGCTCAAATATAATTTAAAATAATATGGTATATTTTTCATGCTCTCAATATTGCTCAAATGTAATTTAAAATAATAAGGTATCTTTTTAATTATAAAATATAATTCCTCAAAATTGATTAGGCTGATGAAATTGCTTTTATTAACCCTCTGACTACTCAGTTTGTGGACCGAAATCGCTTCAAAAATTGTGTATTTTTTGTGCATATTTTAAGACTATATTTATTGGAGAATTGAAAAATGTAGATGTAGATTTTTATCAGGAGAAATAAGTTGCAAGAAAAACCAACTTCAGATGTAATCACCAAAAAATAAAAATAAAAATGGCAGTTGAATTACAGTTAATTTTTATTTACTGCTATAAGAAAGTAAAATGTATAAAATTTTAGAAAGAGGGGGATGAATATTCTCCATATCAATTTTCCTCCACTGCCAAACACTTTGCAAGTTAGTTGAATCATGACCAGATACCTATTTGAGGAGCAGTCTGAAAAATCCATATCACTATCAGTATCAAAACTAAAATCGCTTTTAGAATCTAATAAGTCAACAGGAATATTCTCTCCGTCAATTGAAGAACGTTTTTCTATCGATCATTTCTGTAAGAAAAAAGCGGCAAAAAGTGAAGTGTGAGCAATAATACCACGTGCCGTCAAACCCCGCAATTTAGTGACCAACTAACGACATTTGTTGGCCAAAACCTAAACTAAACCTCTAATGCTGTATATATTTCAATGATTAAAGGGAATAAACGCGATGCACTCCTCAATAAAGGAAGAAAAACACATGCCTGTGGAAAGTGCGGAATGGGCAGATTTTAGATTTGAGGTGTCCGAGGAAACTACGGGATGATCAGCCGGAGGATTAATATTTCTTGCGTTTTATGATTATTTGAATTTTATTTACAATATTTTAACCAGTTTTTGATGAAATACTTTGATAACCAAATTTGAAGAATTTCAATTTTCAAAACATCAAAAACAAAATTAATTCAATTTTAATTTTTAAATATCTTAGAATTTATGCATTTTTGCTTTCTAATATTTACGTATATGCCTCGCTCCGACTAGAGAATTTTAATTTCAGAAACTGAGGATCTGTTTTCTAATTATTAATTAAAAAATATTTTAGAAGCTCATTGTGCTGAAATAATTTGAATTTGTTTTTAGTAATAAATATAATAATAATTTCTTATTACGAAAAGAAATGGCGAATGAATGCTGCGAACCCTTGTAATCTCAGATGTATTACAATATGATTCTTTTAAGATAGTGAAAGGAACGAGCAGAGGGGGAAGGTAACTAGGAGGATACTAGTTACCCTCCCCCTCTGGATTAGCCCTAGGATTCATAACAAAAGAATCATAAGTTTCCCTAGTATGAATGATTTACAGCAAGTAAAAGAAAAAAAATCACTATTCCTATAAATATGTTTAAATATTCAAAAGTGCTGATCAATGGAGCAGTAGTCGACAAACGGGAGTATCGTTGTTAAATTCCAGATGAATATTTAACTATCTAACGAGCCTTTTTAAAAATCTGCTTACAATGTTTACTAATTTATTTTAAATTGGAACATAATTGAAAGCTAATATATTTTACAGATGTGCTACATTGGTTCATATTATATTCGAAAATTTGGAAATAACTACATTCACGTATACACCAAGATTTGAGGTAGGACATATTTTTTGATCATATTTATTAGATTAATTAATAATTATTTCAAGTATTGGATGATATTTTAACGAAATAGCGCAACCATAGCAGGAAATTGAATCTTCTCAATATAGCAATTTGAAAAAATTGTCCAACGATATAATCGTGAAAATTTTTCACATTTTATGAAATTTTTGATTTTGTTTGTTTTTACTTTTGAATAGCAATATTTGATTCTAAAATATTTTCTGTTATTTTCTTTAAGTTATATATTTAAAATGTTTATCATTTTTGGAATAGATAAATTGATTAATTTTTACTACAAATCAACAAATTCATAAATCATATCATTTTTAATTTTTCATTGTCTGGTTCATAAGTAAGTTAAATAAATACCAAAACTACAATTTCGAATTCCTACCCATTATTTATATATTGATTAATATTTGATGCTCTTCAAACTAAAAGTTCCTAAATGCTTCTTCAAGGAACTGCGGCGGCTACCGAGTTGTCTAAATCTGCTTTTTGAAATTTTCTCCCTGTTGCATTGTGTCTAGATATCCGCAGCGCTTGCCTTGTTGATTTGGAACTCTCGCTCAGATAGGTTTGGATGATTGATAGGTTTAAAAAAATTCTCAGAAGAAGACCGAATGTTATCCTTTTACCTGTATTATCTCCTTAAGAATACCAACTCTTACTGCCACTTTTAAAAAAGAGAATATTACTTATTTTTGAAAGAGAAACTCGGAATTCCAGTACTCAGCGATACCAGAACTCGAATGATCGTAGGAATGAGTGGATTAATCTAATTTAATGAAAACGCGTTCGATTATTGAAGATTTCGAAAGCATTATCAATTCATTGAAAAGCAACATTCGAAAAATGATTGTTATATTTTTCAATTAGATTATTCTTGTTATTATATGGATCTATTCTTATTACAGCCGATTGGCATACTGAGTTTTATCGGTGGGTATGTGGGCCTGTGGCTCGGCATCTCCCTGCTAACAGTATACGATTTCCTGGAATTGCACTTATTTAAATTGGTCTCCCTAGTCAAGAGGACATGGTTGTTACCGAAGAGGAGAATTTCAGGTGTTGCATTTCCGCTCGAAACCCAGCGCATCCATCAGAAATTAAGAAAGAACTCCGAACACTTCCGAGGTACCTCCAAGACATCTTTTTGCACCGTTTACCACACGAATGTTGCCGGAGCTGAAACACCTAATAAAAAGCAATAAAGTATTTTATCTTGTTGTCTGGGTTTTCCTTTTTTTTTGTTTAAAATGTGATTTGTATTGTTGAACTATACGGTACTTTTTTTAAGCTTTTTTTTTGCCCATGTGCAAAACAGGACGATTTATTGCATTCATACACTTATGGAAAAACACCCGAAAGCGATTTTTATGTGATTTCCATCGTGATGTAAATAAATATATAAATCAAATATAAGAATTATAAAAAATTAATATAGCTCAATAGGGAGAAAAGTAAAACAAGAAGATTTCAATCTAAATTTTTCTTCTGATGCAATTTTTACACAAAAGCATTGCGTTTCAGAGACAAATATTTTAATTACTTTTATTTAAACGGTTTGCTGCGAAAAAGAGAAATTTGTTCTGGGGAAGTATAAAATTAACAGTAAGTGCTATCCTGTGACAAATAAATAAAATCCCTCTTTCGTTTAATGCGAAAAAATGTCACACTAATTGATAGTTTTTGTGTTATTCAAGAATTAGAGGTCAATGTTTTATTAATTTACTGAAAGGAAAAGTATTGCCGTCATTTTAATTTTTTTAATATTAAATGATTTTCAGCAAGGATATCTCTGCATAGCACTTAAGATTACAAAATCAACATATATTATGGAGATGGTCTGAAAATATCAATTATGAAGTGATACTTGGTGTCATGAAGGGCTAAATATCAATGAACCAGAAGTTATTGGGAGGGTTAGTTAGTAGGGTTTTGTGGCACAAGAGCCATGCTGCGCCAAACATATGGTTGAAGAGATACAGTACAGCTCTGAAAACTTAAAAAAAGGTAAAATTTATAAAAATTTATATCTGTGGAGATAAAAAGTTTCCTAGTTAAACAAGATGGAAAAGACCAATTTCTTTCAAGAAGGTAAAAATATTTCGATGGGGATGTTCTCCCACCAAGTCACGAATGTTTGAATATGACGTACCAAATACACGTAAACGATGAGGATTAAAAGTTTGACATTTAAATAAAACATAAATGACAGTCAAATTAGCATGACATGCAATGCAGACTGGGCATCGCTCTCCAAACAGCAGATGTTTATGTGTGAGACGAATATGGCCAATGCGAAGTCGAGTCAATTTGACGTCCATCTCGCGCACTGGAATAACAGACCACTGAGTAATGTCAGGCTGAAGAGAATGCAGTTTATTAGATATCTGCAATTCCTATGATTCCTTCCATAAATATAAAATACATTGTGAAATATATTTTTAAAATCAGTATATGGAATGGCTCGTTGTAAAGGAATGGATGCTGTCTTTGCTGCAGCATCGGCAGATTCATTGCCTATAATGACAACGTGGCCAAGTAACCAACAAAATAAAATTTGGTAGTTTCGAGTTTGTAAACTTCTTCAAAGATAAAGGATATCTACAGCTTGTGGATGTGTTTTAATATGAGGATGACTGAGAGCGAACCGTCGGAATAAATGCAGAATTTATGGTCATTAAGATTCGAAATTTTCTCCAGAGCAACTAGGATTGCCATCAGTTCAGCAGTTAAAACTGAGCACTAAGTACTCAACTGTAAACTACTTGTGTCCTCAGCAATGTTACGGCACAACCCGCATGATAAGCTGTCTTTGAGCCATCCGTAAAAACAGGAATGTACGTATAATATTCATTACGGTGATAAAGAAAAGTTATTGAAAGACAATAGAAGTGGTAGATTTGTTGTAGGTCAGAAAAAGATTAAGATACGAAATTTCTGGGATATTGCAGGGTGAAAACGCAAGAACACTATTATAAATATGTAGATTTAAAATATCTACATCGGCAAGAGTCATTGTTATCCTTTCACGAAAAGATAGGATATTAAAATGACGTGTGTTATATAATCTTCTCAAACCAACGGATAAATTCATTCTACTTACCGGGTGATTGATAGAAGATTCGATGCGGAAAAAAATATAGTTCACATTTTTTTGGTGATGTAAGGAAAGCTCCAGAACAGATACGCAAAGCACTGTTGTGTACGGTGTCTAAATTACGGAGAACACCAGAATGAGCTGTACCATATATTTTGCATCCATAATCAATTCTAGACAGAATAACAGACTGATTGATACGAAGTAAAGATGTTCGATCTGCCCCCCCCCCCGTTGTAGTTGAGAGAACTTTAAGGATATTGAGATTTTTCACGCTCCTTTCGCAAATGAAGGACATGCGACAGGAAAGTGACTTTCCTGTCAAATATGACCCAAAAGAAACGAACCTCTTCAACGACTGGAATATCAACACCTCGAATTCGTATTACAGGTTCAGGGTGGAGGTTCCGTTTCCGACAGAAGTGTTCACAGTGGCACTTTTCAGAGAAGAGCGCATGTCCATTCTTGTCACACCATGAAATAAGTTTGTTAACAGCCCACTGGAGCTGTCGCTCTATTAAAGCAATATTATACCACTGACAAGGGATTTGTAAATCATCCACATATAGTGTTCCACAAATAGATGATGTTAAGACATGAAGGATTTGACTTGAGGAATAAAAAGGGAGACATTCAAAACACTTCCCTGAGGGACACCCTCACTTTGAATAAAATGATGAGAAAATGTATTACCAATGCGGACTCGAAAAGTACGAAATTTAAAAAAATGTATAAAAACTGTTAAGGTACCTTTAAAACCAAAATCGTCTAAAGCACGGAAAATACCATATCTCCACGTACGATCGTATGCCTTTTCTATATTAAAACATTATAGAAACTAGATGGTTTCTTCGGACAAATGCATTGCGAATTTCTGATTCAAGCATAATTGCGTTATCACTGGTAGAACGCCCTCTGAGTTCATAGAGTAAACGAGCATTTACCATGAGTTTGAGAGTTTTACATAGACAACTAGTTGAAGCTATTGGTCTATAGTCTGAAAGATTAGTACGGAACTTCCCAGGTTTAAGGACGAGTATCACAACGGCTTCATACCACTGACCAGGAAAAGTTTGCTCACTCCAGATTCTATTAAATAAGTGCAAGAGATTAAAAAGAGAGGTTTCGTCTAAATGGCGAAGCATGCTGTAAGTAATACCATCAACACATGGGCTAGTATCTCGAATTTGTGAAAGAACTTTCCTTAATTCTAATATCTTAAAATTACATTTATGAAAGGACCCTGCAAGTTCGCAATTTCAATGGCACTTGCTTAGCTTGTCTCTTAATCCAAGAAAACCCGGGTTATTAGGAACAGAGCTTGAAACGTCAGGGAAGGTTCGCCGATAACATTTGCACTAGCAAGTGGTGATGAACACAAAGCCTTTTCTGTATTTAAGATACGGAAAGCGAATTCTTTATAAATTCCGTTTGCCACTTTAACTTCTTTCCATAAATGTGCACTAGATATACTAGAAGTGATGGTGAAAATAAATCTGTTCCAAGATTCTCTTTGTCAGTGGCGCCGGATTAGACGAGCATTTGTTCTTGCTTTTTTAAATGCTATAAGATTTTCCGTGATAGGATACCTTCGTAAAACACCCCAACATTTTCTTTGTTCTTTATAAGCATAACGACTTGCACCATACCACCATGGTTTGATGGATGATTTTCGTGGAAGATTGGAGCGCTTTGGAATTGAAGCGTCAACAGCCTTAATAATACAATCAGTGACATTTTGTATAGCCGCACTAATATCAGCAGATGAAATAATTGCCTCTATAATCAATGCACGCTTAGTAAATGCAGTCAAATCTGCTTTTTGGAAAATGTATTTTGGTGGTCTTTGTACCATATTGCTATTATCATCTGAGAGATAAGAGGAAAGTGATCGCTATTATGTAAATCACTTTCAACTGCCAGATTCAATAATGGGAGAACTGTGTGTGAGCTAATAGCGAGATCAAGAGAATGGAAAGTACAAGTGTGCTCATGGAAGTAGGCCTTTTTATTAGTATTGAGCAGACAGAGACAGTTATCAGAAATGAATTGTTGTGTCTGTCGCCCACGAGAGTTGATATTATCCGAACTCCATAAAGTATTGTGTCCATTAAAATCATCAAGCAAAATGAAAGGAGTTGGAAGCTGATCAACCAAAATGTTTAAATCGTTTTGAGAAGTAACCTCATTTGGAGGGAGGTAAAGGTTACTGACCGTGACTAATGATTTCACATAAATCTGCACAGCCACAGCTTGTAAATTAGTGAGTAAATTAAGGATAGTACTGGGGTAAAGGTTGGAGGTTAAATTGTACATTCCACCAAAGAATGATGCACCAGTTTCGTTATCCTTCCATGACTCATTTATAACTTCTTAACTTAAAGTAGATATTTGGTTTCAAAAAAGTCTCTTGAAGAGCAATACAAATAGGATTTGATTTATTAATGATATCGGTTAGTTTTGCTCTAATGCCGTGACAATTACACGAAGCGAAAAAAACCATTAAGTAATAGGGAAAGGGGTTTAGTCAACGTCAGTATTGGGAGTTGCTGATAATTCGCAACTCATTTGGAAATCGTCCTCATCAGAAGGATGAATTTTTAAAAGCTCGGAGGCAGATGGATTTCCAAACAATGAGGGTGAATCCTTAGTAGCAAGACCAGCTTTGCCTAGATCAAGAGCAAGTGAATTCAATGCCCCAGGCTGGCTATCTTTTTTAGAAAGTTTCAAGATCAAAGCTTTTTGTGATTTAGATATACTCTTTTTCTTTAATTTTGTGGAAGATTTTAATCTTTGGGGAACTGGAAAGTTGATCCGAATCAGAGTCGGTGGATGCTATTGTAACATGCTTTGTTTGTGTTCCAGATGTTGCAAGTGATGTCTTAGTTGCAGAAGCGTAAGTTCAACCTTTCTTAGGCATTTTTTCTAGTACCAAACGTCTAGCTTCGGGACAAGTGATATTGTTTTTCATTTTAGTTGCTATAATTTCTTTCTCAATTTCCCATTTAGTGCCAGAACGTGAGAAAGATGTATGTTCCCCTTTACAATTTATACATGCTTCTTTTCCTTTACAATCAGTGCTCTCATGGCCAGCTACCGCACAACGGGCACAGGTGAAAGTCCCGTGGCAGTTAGCCTTTGAATGGCCGAAGCGCTGGCACTTGAAACATCTTTATGGGTTTTGTATATAATGCTTAACAGGTAATCTCATATATCCAGCCTTCATTGATTCCGGTAATTTTGGTGAATTGAAAGTAAGAATAAGATGTTTTGTTGGAAGGAGATTTCCATCACGCCAAATGAGAATGCGGCGTACATGTGTGACTCCTTGAGATCGTAATTCTTTAGTGATTTCTTCAATAGACACATTAGAGAGCTCTCCACATGTTATAATACATTTGGAAGATTTCAGTGTTCGATTCGAAGTCACTTTTACTGGAATCGTCCCAAAAGACTTTATTTTCAATATTTGTTGGGCTTGCTAGCGAAAGTTTACTTCCACAAGTAAATCACTCGAATGTAGTTTTCGAATCGAAGTAACCTCTCCGATTGCAGTAATTATTCCTTTTTCAACAAGAAAAGGTGATACATTTTCAAATGTTTCCTTTGCATCCGAGATTTGATTAACGACAAAAAAGGATTCAAATGGATTTTGAATGTTCGGTTTGACGCCCACTGAAGGGAGCCGGTTTATGCTTACCCATATAATATGGTCAACATTTCAGGTCCGACGGCACCTCCCACCAAGGAGCCCAACAAGGGAAGGCAGTCACCGGCTCTAGCCATTCCCAACCTCGGCGCTTACCTTAGTACTAACCGGAACCTATACACAGGGAGTTACCCCCGGGGACAGTGACCACATTTAACGTCAAGCCCAAGGAGTAACCCCTTCGCTTGATCCCTAGCAGACTAACAACTTAGATTGCTAGCTAGCTGCTGATACACCAGGGACCACTGCGCACCACCAGTATAATGGGTCGTCATTCACGGCAAACACATGGGGGTATTTGCTGTCCATGAGAAGGAAGAAGCAAACAGAGCGGCACAGTTTCTCATGGAGATCTCCCTCGCCTAACCTAGAGGGATGGAAAGATCAAGCAAACAGCAGAATGGATAGAGGATTCCAGGGTACCTCGGAATCGGGACACCCGTACTCATCTATTGTAGGTGAACTCCTGAGGGTATTATTGGGAGGGATTGCGACATTAAAAAATTAAGTTTTCTGATTGTAAAGCCAAAATATTTGTTGCATTTCAATCATTTCTTTTCAATAAATATTGCGATACTCTATTTGGGAAATATTTTTCCTAGAAATAGACAGAATGCGTATTTGGTGAAAACCCACCCCTCACCTAAAAAATCAGCTACCTGTAGGATATATTTTTGGGTTGAAACGTTTGTTAAAATACTTAAAAATAATTAAATTACATAATTTAGAAATCTGAATTTTCAAATTGGAATCTAATTGCTGTTTAAAAAAATTGTAGTTTCGTTTTATGTGAAGCATTAGCTGCAAAATCTTCGATTTCCACTTCTATTAATTAACAATAACTATTGCTATAGGTATTCTATTTCCTACCAAATTTATATAAAGATGTCTTTCAAGAAAATAAATGTAAAAAAAATGTCTATTTTGTTTGAATATTTTCATTTTTTTTCTTGAGAAAGCACATTTTTGCTCAATTTTTTAAATCAATTTCCATGTTGAAAGTAGGTGAAAGCATTTGAAGCTCATGAATAATGTTCCAGCTATCAGTAAGTATCTCAAAATATTTGAATAAGAAACCCAATATTAAAGCATTTATCTTTTTTGGGCAAATATGATGAAACATAAACAAAAAAAGCTTACAAAATCGTCCAAAAATACGAAACTGCTGAGCAGAATTTTGGAATTGGATGTCAAATCCATTACTTCGATACTTACAAAATTTGTGGAACAATATTTATTTCTAATCTTTTTAAAAAAGCGAAGACTTTTATTCTGTTGGTTTCAGTCTAACTCCTGTAAAAAACGATTTAAGTGCTCCTAATTATTATCTCTCAGAATCTTAATGACAGTGGATTTATTAAGCCTCGTAATGTCAAAACTAAAATTCATTTCAAATATACATGTACTGTCCGTCAAAAAAAAAAAAAAACATTGGAGCACACAACAAGTTCACAGATTTTTATCATAATATTTTATTTAAGTATGCAAATGAAACCAAAACAAAGAAATAAATATAATTTTGATATATACAAATCCTTATAATTCAAACAAAACTCTAAAATTAAAGCAATTACAGTTATAAATAAAAATTAAAGACATAACATGTGCTCAAAAAAGTATTGGGACACTTCCAAATAAATTAAGAAAAACAATGAAAACTTAAAAATTAATTTCTTGTATCTTGTTTAAAAACAAGTAGGGCTAATTACTTCGAACAAATATTTTCTTAAATCCCGCTTGTTAGAAATTTAATTTTCGTATAGTTTTTGCTGCAAATAATCGCATACATATTCAACGGGATTAAGGTCTGAACTTCGTACGGGAGTCTTAAACTAGGACATTAGTAGAGCACCCATAACTTGAAAATATTAGCAGTATGTTTCGGGGCATTATCGTTGGGCAATTTAAAATTTTTTAAATTTCCAGAGTGCATTAAAATTTTTGAAATTACTTCAACTTTCCTTTAAATCTCTTGAGAATATCAAGACAGTCATATCTATTTATTGTACCATTAATAAATTTAAATCCCCCATATCAATACTTGCCTTACAACCCCTTACTATTTGATTGCCTTCTCCATTTTTAACAATAGGCCGTAAATTTTTAACATGCATTACTATATCAATTACCTACCAAACGTTTTTGCTTGTCACCCGATCCGAAAATGTTAACTTTCAACAAAAATTACATTTTTCCAAAATTCGTTTGGTTGCTTTACATACATTTTAGCAAAAGCCACCCTAGCTTATCGTCTGGATGTGTTGATGTAAGGCTTTCTCTCAGGTACTCTGTCATGATACTTATGTTCCCGTAAAACATTTTAAACTGATTTAGGAATTATAGATTTTCTGGATTGTACATTGCAGAGTCAATTTTACTGCACTTGTTTTGGGATTAAAGTTTGTTTTACTGTCCACCTCTTTTCACATTCATTAAATGCTCTTAGACACCCTAATCTTAGTTGGTTTTTAACACTATTTGTTTTCTTGAACCTGTGAATAATGTTAAAAACAGTAAATTAACCAAATTTTAAGATATATCCTGAACAGTGAACTGATTTTCATTTTTTCCAATGCTTTAATGCAAGTTTTCGCACATCATTCTCTATATCGTAATTTCTCATCATTTTCCTATTGAATAATCTTATATGTTGAAATTTTTATGTTTAAAGTGAACTAGAAAGAAACTAGAAAGTGTTAGTTAATTCAATTCTATTGATGACAGTTGAATTTCTCATTTCATAAATGCCATTTTTTGACTCATTTTATATATTTAGGTGAATTTCTCATTTCATGAATGTCTTTTTTTGACTCCTCCTGCCTTTGAATTATATTTGAAAATCTATATCAAATTTTAATTCTAAAATAAGATTAAATTTTTCTCACAAACTGTACATCAAATGTCAAAATATTTTTTGATTCATCTTGTTTTTATTTTAATAGTTCTATAAATAGATATATAGTTATTTACGTTGAATATCCGAATATTTTTTGAGTGACGGTATATAATGTCATTATTTTGTAATTTGGGAGTTTCAATGGATGTATTATAGCTAATTGCTATTTCATTTGCTATTGAAACTAATAAATAGCAAAGAAAAAATGACGCAGCCACATATGAAGCTTTAATTAAAAGTTTTGGAGAATGGTATTTCGTTTTTCTATGTATAAAATTTTCTATTTAAGCAAAGAAGAATCTGTCCTTTGTCTTAACTGATTTAGAATCTTTCCATTTTCTATCAGTCTGTTCAATACTACTTGTGGGTGTTAGTAAATATGCATTTAATACATTATACAAAATAATAAATTAATCCTGCTAAATTAATGACAGCACTTCAAATAATTAAATTTTAAAAAATGACATTATTTAAAAAATTTAAAATGTAATTAATGTATAAATAATACTTTACCATATTGCAATAAATTATACTTTTGTTAACAGTTTAGATTTCTTTTTCAATATTTGAATTGTAAAAAAAATTTAAATATTATAAAGTAGGAATGGAGCTGAGGACAATTTTTTCTGCTGTGATTTAAAGAGTATTTGTTAGTTCATGTATATAGAAATTCAATAACAATCTTCTTCTCAATTGCAACTATGACAAATGCTTGTAAAATTTCATGGAGGAAAGAATGGAAAAAAAAACAAAAAATGTTTTAATATGTAGATGATATACTGAAAATACTACCATGTTTGACATGGTAACATATCAGCATTCTCTGACAAATAATTTTCTTTTAAGAATTCCATTATTTCTGGAAAAGGTTTCGAATCTGAACATAGCGTGAACAAGAACACTAACTATTTTCATCAGATTTTATTTGTTGCGAAACTCAGAAGAAATAAAAAATTAAATATCATTTAAAAATATTTTTTTTTCTAAGGGTAGAATGAACGTAGAAAATTTGATATATCATATACTTAATTTTCTACGTTTTTCTACATACAAATTCAGAAATTACAATATTAAAACGAAAACACAATGAAAAACAACTAAACAGAAATAAGTCAGCCAATTAAAGATAATTGAATACAATAAAAAGTATCGAAAGAGACTTCAGAAACTCCTGATGCAATTTTAGAAACTGTTTAATATAGATTAAATTCTTATAACATGATGTTTTTTTAATATACTATTTTGCATAGAAATTTCAAAAGGCGCAATTAACTTTATTTTCTTGCTGATTGATATCAGTTGCAATATTCATACAGTAAGAAATCTTAAGGCTCTCTGTTTATTGATAAAATGAGTGGGAATGATTCAGTACCTATTATTGTGTATTGCGGGTTACAAGATGCAAACAGAATCTTGTTATTAATTAAAGGAAAAAATGTGCATAGTTTAAATTTTGGAACAAAGCTCGCAAGAATACTCAAATAACAGTTCTTAAAGTTGTAAAACACAATATTCGGTACTGTTCATCTAAAATATATAGAAAAAAAATTGAAGCAGTATGGCTGATACTATTTCCAAAAGTTATAACCAAAATGTGAAATCCATGTTCCCATTTACCCTAGAGAAGCACAATAGCTATTTTTTATTTTTGTACCTTTATAATATATCTACCTGCCTACTATTTACTTTACAAAACCCAATTAAACAATAAGCGAAACATATTATTAAAGAATCCAGCGAAAGTGATCTACGTAAGTCTTCAATTTCGAATTTTCATGCGGTTTGGATATAACATGCATGGATATAGCATGCTTTCTATAAAAGTAAAGTTTTCTAGTTCTTATAATTGTCATTTAATCTTGTCTGCTTCGCTTTGAAAAGTGGAGCCTTACCAGATATCAGTACCACCTCTCTGTACTTCGAATTAAAATAAAGATTTATCTCCCTAATTTTTGTCCAATTTTTTTCCCAAGAAAAAATGGAAGAATAATCCATTGTTATTAGACTTAAAATTGCAAATACCAGAAAAAAAATTATAAGTTTTTAAACTTTGGTCGAAATTCCTTTGCCTTTCAAGAACTGCGTAACGAAAGGTTTCCATCTCTGAGGGAGTATTTCCCCGTTAGTGTCTCTCCAAAACTTTCGAAAATATGAATCTGGAAAATGGTTGTATATTGATCATAAAACAAATCGTAGCTATAATTTTTTGTAATTGTGAGTAATTAATTATTCTCTATATATATTATTGCATAAGGTGCTTTCTTGTAAATATATGTTTACATATAACTATCAGTAAAATAAGAATTTTTAATAATTGTAATAACATTTAAGTACATCAAACAACAATTTAATTGAATCGTAAAAGAAATATATTAAAAAAATACTCTTTTGTTAAACATTCGAAATACTATACTGTTTTATTTTTTGTTTTTCCAATGAGGCTCTTAAAAGTCACTGCTCCATTAAATTTCTGTGTATTTCATTTTGTTAGAGAAGACGTGTCACAGGTAGAATTTCTGAATATCTGTATTTAGGAAAAATCAGCTTATTTATAGGCAAGATACAACAGTTTTGTGGTTGGAGTTTTTCGAGTTTAAAAAATGAGATAGAGAGAATTCTTTAAAGATGGGTACTATTCCGTTCTCAGTACACGAAAGTCAATAGAATATTTGACCAAAGTTTTAATATTGTATATATTTTTAATTTTACCTAATTGCAATGATCTAGAGCTGAGTTAAAAGACTAATGTGCTTCTTTGTTGCCTATTTTTTTGTGTAATTTTAGTAATGTAATTTGATATGGGGCGAAATTCAGTATATTTCTCGAAATAGGGAATGAAATCATTATTATCGTATACTCATGTTCAAAGACAAAAAAAGTAAGATTTGTGAAGGCAGAATAGTTTGAATAACTGAAATCGAGAAATCAATATAATACGTATATAATATGGTATATCAAAATAAATGTCAAACAAGTAAAAAAATATCATTAAACTTTTCTTTTAACAATGATGGCTTTTAATAATAGATCCTATTGTGAAATTTTCATATTGGGCTTCCTCCCACTGAAAAAAATACCATTAATTTTATGCTGGATATTTAGTTTGATTCATGGTAATATTGGATAACCAAGAACTCTTGTGTATTTTGCAGATTATTTTAATAACAAATTGAACTTGTAAATAAATTTTTATCTTGTGGCAGATAAGCTTTTAGTTATTAAGGAATGTAATTTACCTCTTAAGAGTTTCCAGCATATACTTGAGATAGAAAATTTTTGATAGTCACTCGTTTTTTAACAAATAATAAAAGAAACAACTTGCTAATCCGAAGAGTCCTACATATTCTTTAGGTGGAGGACATCTACTCATTTAATTACTGATACAAGATCTCATCACAAATAGCAGATCTGGTATGAGTAATTAAATGTGTTATTTCTATATGAATGTGTTTCTATTTTAATGTGCAAAAAAAGAAAAAGAATTCTCATTGAATTAAAATATTTTCTACTTAAAATGTCTTTAAAAAAATAAATAAAACAGTGTTTTTTTAATATAAAGTTCTTTTCTAACTTTTAATAAGATATTGATTGTATTATATTTAGTTTAATATATTAATATCACTTTTTAAATTTCTATTTGAGAAATGTCTTCGTGACTTTGAATTGTAATCATATGTTTTAAATAACGTCTCATTAACAATCCACTCTATTTATTTACTCAACAAAATGACAATATTTTCCTCTACGATGACGATTTAATCTATCAATGTTGAAAGGCCTCAAATGTCCATTAAAAATATTATTACAAAGAACGCTCAAGAAGTCTGAATATAACAGAATTTTTTCCCGTTAAAATGACTGACTGAATACCCGGGTTTGTACGTAGTTAGCCGTTCTACCAAATGGGTTTGGTGGGGAGGAGATGGAGGTCAAGAAGATTTTATGAGAACTCTCAAAGGATGTCCGAGCATATATTTGCATAATCGCCATCAGTATAGCCCGACCCTCTTTTATATTACGAACACAAGCTGTCACTGTGGTTTTAAAGGAAGAATAGAAATTTTCTTGCCGTTCAGTGAGAAACTTCTTGGACTTTCAAGTATTCTGAAGTACATGAACTCGGATGATCAGAGAAATGAGAGAGTTGACAAACACAAGGAAAATACATACGGTGGAATTTCGGGTCTCTAAATTTCATTCCCTTTTCTTTATCCCCCCCTCCCTCCCTACGGCTGATTATCCCGTGATTTCCGCGGGTTGTCAATCGGTCCATTTTCTATTGTATCCAGTATTTTTCTCAGTTTCGTGTTTTTACTTTTTAAGGTTACATATTTTTATTATGCCATATTATTGTCCTTCAACATATAAATCAGTTCGCTCTGTTTGCACTTATTTGTAAACATCATATCTAAATACTTATTTTTAAAAAAATGAGCAGTTAGAGGGTTAAGACTGTTACAGTTTCAGACATAACAGGGATATAATATTAGCCAATAACATTACTACCCAAACCAAGAACACCTCGCTATCACAGTCGAAATGTTTGTTTTCATAGATAATATATAAAAAGGTTTTCCTTTTAGTAAAATTTTATAGAATAATGTCCATGCCTTAACCTTGGTACAATTCACATTGTCCTTTTTATAGGAATAAGTACATGCTTATTTTACTTGAGATAATGCTAAGAATAAATCCGTCAGAACAAATGATCAAGTGTTTGATTGAAGACTCCACACCCTTTTATTTCAATATCTTCCTGAATTACTGTATCGACGGACTGTAATCGATACAAACTTTAGACAAAGGCCACCTGCAAAAAAAGACAGGTGGTACTTCTTTCCCAAAGATTGACGAATACCTATCAAAGCTTTTGAAGTGCGTGATAATTGTTGAAAGCGAGAAAAACGTAGTGTTTGCATTATTTAGTCGAACATAGTCATTTTGTTTTTCCATAGGCGGAAAACGTTTTTTCTGGGATCAATAGAAAAATGTTGCTTTGTTTACTAGATGAATAACATTATGGATACTTCATTTGTTTCGATACATGAGGAACTTTGTATTTGGTGTTTAACATACGTAAAACTCTGAAAATTGGACTTTTTAGCATTTTAAAAACCATTAAGTTACATGTGCCTGCTCAAAAACAATAAAGTTATTTGGAATTCAGCTTAACATTTTATGATAGATAATTACTATACTTAAAGAAATTGTTTTCTTTTTGAAAGAAAAATGTTTTGAAGCTAAATGGAAGTTGGAAATAATTTCAAAGTAACAATTTTTGTCCTATATTAATGCAAAAAGAAAGAGGAATTTAAGATAAATAACAGTTAAAGTCTAAGAATTTCAAAAATACTTCACGATTTTGATAATTTATTCGCTTTTTCATCGTAAATTAAAAAAGTTGGACAATTTTGAAAACACTCTGAAAAATACGATCTGCAAAATAATTTATTTGCTTAAAATTTTCATCTAATGAGTGCTATCGCATACTTTCATTATTAAATATATGAAATTTTATGCAGCGGAGAGACACAAACAATGTTTCCATCTATCCGATACCGATATTCATCAGTATCAAGGAACTGATTTTAAATCCATGGAATCCAAATTCAGGAAATTAAGCTTTTGGAGAAAAAAAGCTCGTTTATTATTTAGGGTCCTTTTAGCAATCGGATTTATGATACAAAGTTGGAAGTTCTTTGAGATGTATCTTCAATACCCTTCTACAGTTGAACTCGAAGTTGTACAACCAGCTGATGTTGAGTTGCCGGCTTTCACAATATGTAATATCAATGAGTAAGTGTAAAAAAAGAGTTTTCATTCTTAGTTCCTAAATTCTAAATTTCCTAAAGTTTTTTGTTCTGTCATTCATGTTTCAAAATAAGAATTGAACTATACAAATATTATTAGTAAAAGTTTGTTCGTTTTGAAATATGAAAGACATAAATTCGTTTTATTTAAAAATAGAGAGAAGGAAAATGAAAGAAAGAATATGATACTTAAATGTTAAAAAAGGTCTCATGTTGGACATATAAAAGAGTCAGGCGAAGTTTACTTAAGTTTTATAAAGAACATATTAGAAATAAATTTAATTAACTTTTTAATATTTTTAATTATACATTACTTGATGTATTAAAAATATTGCAAAATGGATATTTTATTGAGTTTTTTACAAATGTGTTTTTAAACAAATAAATTACTATAATATTTAAGAAAAAACTTTTTACTGCCACACAATTTTCTGGTGGGGATATTTTCGTTTTCAGTAAATGGGGAAATATTAATTTTCTTCTCATGATGAGCTTAAAGCTTTTGGAATTAGAAACTCAAACAAAAAGGAATTTTTGATTATTTATTTTTATATTTTTCTATCTGGTCTAAAAATAACATTGCTTGTTTTTTTATATTCTTTTATAAGACATCTATTGAAGATACTAATAATGAAGTAAAATCATGAAACGTTTATCAATTCCATAAAATTATGTATTTTTTTCTGTTATCGGAAATTGCAAATTTTTCTAATAAAAATTGAAAAAAAAGGACTTCTTTGCAAAATAATTTTATTCTTTCAGAATCCGTTCCACTCCCTACTGTGAAAAATATCCAAAATATTGCGGGACTCCAGATTCTGATCCTCAGTTTTGCGTGCATTTTGCAGAATATTGCAATCTCGTTAACACTTCGAAAAAGGTATCTAATTTGTTCTTAATAACTATAAATATCAAAAATCAGTTCACAAATTATTTTTTATGACTTGGAAATTATGTCATAAGTACTAATATAAAACCATATAAATTCTATTAATAATTAAGATAATTATGCACGAGCCGTTGAACGTTTAACCAAGACTTATCAAATTTAGCACAATATAATAGGTTGCAAATTTGAACTAGGGAGTGATTCTTTTGGAAATTTTAAATTTGATTTAAAATGAAAGACAATGGAAATTGTCTTAACCATCTTCCATCAATGTCAAAACACCATCTTAAAATATAAAAATTGTCTTTTTGTCTTCAATCAGTTTCGTTGATATGAAAATTTTTCTTGAACTTTGATTGCTAAAAATTTGTAATATTTTAATAACAAATTTCATTATTACAGTGAAATTTAGAAACTTAGATTATTTCATTTAATATTTAATTTCATAATTTTCTAGCATTGTTGGAAATTTAGAAAGAAAGATAAAATCTATTTCTGAGTTAATGTAAGAAGCAAGAAGGTGAAATTTCTTCAACGTGCAATTAGAAAAATTATATTAAGATAACAACTCTTAACTTCACATTGATGTAATGGAATCGGATTTTACTTGGAAAATTCTTGTATATAATAAAAAGAATAAGTGTAAGGCCTTTAAAATAACACGGCTTTAAAGTCTGCCAGGATTTGATGCTTAAAAATATTTTGTTGAATGGATCATGAGCATCAATTTCTGCACAAGTAGTTCAATTCAAATGAAAAAAAAAGCAAGCAATATTCATATATAATCTGCTGGTGGTCAAAGGCGACTGTAAGCTGTATATTAATCTGTGTAATGAACATCAATCAATTTTCTTAATTTGTGTTGAACCAAGCTACTTTTAATTGATCTATTTTTTCATACTTGATTCAATAATTTTAGCCGATATAAATTTATATAGAAATATAATTTTGATGAGAGAGGATGACAACAAAAATAAGGAATACTGGGATTAAAGAGGATAATTCACTAAAAATTTAGTTACGATAACACTAAATTTTACTACACGATTTTTACATGAGGTTATTATTTCCATGTTGAATACAATCAAAATATATAATTCGGAATGGTAAACTGTGAAATTACTTTTGCACAAAAAATTTAATTAAGAATCTTTTATCTCGAAACCTTGTGTAAGGCTATGGAATAAAAAGTGATATACGTTTTGGGAAAACAAGAATAAAATAAGTATTAATTCTATTTGCGATCACAGACAGAAAAAATTATTTTTATTTATATGATTTAACGTAATTACGGAATTGATTTTACCCACTGTGTCATTATTAAAATTTTAAATTTGAACAATGATATTTCTATATATTTTAAGGGTTATGAAAATTTGACAAAAGCTTACTACTTTCATGAAAATAAATTATATAGATAAATGGCTCTTTTCACAATATTTTAATTGACAGTTTATCTGTAGCAACAGATTCATCGCAAATAATGTTTTTACTGCTATGGAGTTTTTGCCATTTATTATTTTTTTTTATCCTCATTAGGTTTTCATTGAGAAAATATCATGATACACAAAATAAATCCGCCACGCAATTTTAGAGAGTATTGTCATCTTAGGCCTGTAACCGAATAAAAATTATTTTTGTAATTTCGGAAAATATAGCAAGAGGATATCAAAATTTGTAATGAAGAGGAACCAGAACAAACCGGAAATGAGTGGAAAAAGCAATTACAGGTGATTTTATTGATACTTTTATTGATGCCAGCAGAGACCATTCGGTTCTCCCACACATAGTTATAAACATGTTTGACCACCTGTTAATTTAATGTGAAAGAATATTATTAGAGTAGAGGCAAAAATCTTCATTTTTTCCCTTTTTTTAAAACCTTGCAATTTCCAGATTCCTTTTTTTCATTCGCAAACTCTGTTTCAGTTTTACTACAAATCTAATCAAAATTAGAGGTCCCAGTTCTTTTTTTTGTTTTTGTTTTCTGAGTTCAAAATTGCAAAGCTTATTAATTCTATTTATATTTTCCTTGTCGTCGTTGATCATCACTTAGTTCATCGGAAAAAAGTGATTTTGTTTAATTTCAATTAAATAGTTTATATATACAATAATTTAACAAGACATCAAGTTGGGATGAATATTAAAGTTATTTAATTCAATAACCGTAGACCTGCTTTTGTTTATTGAAAACGTGAACATTTTTAATGGAGTCGAGTCCCACTGCTTCAAAATGCCATTAAATTTAGTAATCAGTCTTCTAATTGCATGTTGTCATTTGCGCTTCAAAAATTTCCTATCATGCTGTGTAAACTGTACAGATAATAATCAAAATCTTTTTTTTCTCTGGTTTTCAAAAATGGAAGGGAATCATTTTTTAAATATTCGACGAAAGAATGAAGGCAGTTTTCCTTTATTTTCCAGCAATGAAAGTGCTTTTAAAAATTATTCTAGAAAATATTTATGTTACCAAAATTCAGGAAAAGGATATAAAAAAGTGGAACTATTAAAAAACATTTTTCTGAAATTTTAAATTTTTGCAAAAATAATTTTTGCGCAGTAATATTTTCAGAATTTGTAGAGGGAAAATCGATACTTCTTTTTAATTTTTAATTTCGTACTTAAAAAAAATATTTTTTTTGAAGTAATTAGGCCCAAGTACTTTTATTATTCAAACTTAATTTGTATGAAATTTAATTGTCCTATAATAAAGAATCTGACTTGTAGAGAGTCAAGACATCCACATATATGTACTTTATAATTCCAAAAATTTGACTTTATAATGGTGTCAATTTTATTTCTATGTAATTTTTATTTAGTTTTATTAAAATGTTCAAATTGCCAGCACAAATTTGTAACAATACATTTTCTTTTTATAAAGACGTACACATGATTCTTCCTTGTGTTTAAAAGAGATTTGCACCTATTCAGCAAGGCACTGAAATATTGTTTAAGAATTCCTTTTCCGCATGAAATGTTATTTTGGTTGTTTTTGCAGGTTCCCCTTTTCAGCGACAAAGCCTTTTTCAGACATCTCACTCGGTACGAACAACAAGTACTCGGGCACCAGTACCGAGACTTGGTGAATACTTGTACAATTGAGACAGATGATGAAGAATCTGAATGTTCGTAAGTTTATATACTTAATACTCAAGTATGGTTTCAATCCAACGATTCCCCATCTTCGGGATTCATATACCAATTTAAAGGTTGAAGGCTGAAAATTTTAATCATTGAGTTTTTGTCATAAAGGAATGATGTTAAATTTCTTTTGGAACAAATTTTATTAATTTGTTTTAATTATAATTTGATGTCATGGTATTTTGAATTAACACTATCCATTTAAATAAATGGATAGTGTTATAATGCTTCTGGTTAGCATTACAAAATCTAAATTTAACAAGGGACGAATGAGGTAAATTATATTCAGAGTATGGAATATGAATCGGAGGAAGAAGATATACACTTGACTAGCATTTTTCAAAAAGCAAACAAACAAATGATAGACCCATATGCATTTTAGCAACAATTACAAACGGCAATTTGGGTGTTTGCTGCAGTTTCACTTGTTTTTTTCCCCCCAAACCAAATATATGGGCTAGTTTAGTTTACCTTGATAGGTTATATGCTATCGCATATATATCGATACCATATATAAAGTAGTTATAGGAATTATATTATTCTAATATGCTATTAGATTCTTTCAACAAAAGATGTCTCTCTTCTACTTTATCTTGTGCATGTCCTTAAATTATAATCTTAATTCAAATGAATCAAGTGAAATTAAAAGCACTATCACAAAATGGCAGATTAGTTTAAGTGATTTTCTTAGTCCCATTTAAAGGTAGAATTCTAACAAAATTATTCTGAATTCGAAGATTTCCTCCATTGAGCTATCTTATTCAATATTTTGTAATTAAACAAAGAAAATTATACATTTGATGAAAAGTATTCTAAAAAGTTTCATCTTCATTAAACAATTCATATGTAAATATGCTTACAAATACTCTACATTTTTTTGATATTGCTATTTTAAATAATTGAATGTTTTCGTTACTTTTCTTGACTTCATTTAAAGTAGTATATTCGATTAGAATATTATAAATTAGTATCGGTTGCATGGTAGGAAATATCGAGGCTAATTGTTTTCTAGTCAATAAATATCAGCATTTAATATAAAAAAATATTTTATTTGTCGTTTGCTTTAAAAAAAGGGAAAAAATTCCTCAAATCCCACAATTTTAATTGGCATACTAGAAAATAAACTGTTTGATTGATATTCTTTTTTAATTGAAATTTATAAGATTTGTGAAGTTCTTAAACAATTTTTCCTGAAATATTACTTTGTTTGATGCATAAAGCATTTTAGAAATTCAGTTTTATATTTACACTTCAAATTTTGCCAAGCAACCATTCCGTCATCATTTCTATACTGGCTTGATTTTAATACGCTTTAACATTAATATATTTCTAATTTTCTCTTTTCAATAGTTCAGAACCAGTGCTAGTTCCTGCTTTGAGCTTTTCTTACGAAGTTCCTTTTAATTGCTTTATGATCTACTCTCTTCATAAGAAACCGAATGGAAAGCCCCTTAAAGTCCCAGTTTCAACCAGTATGTAAGATTTTTTTCTAAAAACACTGAATTTGCTGAAAACTGATCGGCATCATTTTAAGCAAAAATTCTTTCATATTTTTGTATCCTGTACTTAAGTTGTGAACTGTAAATTTGAGAATTTTTAGGCACAATATATAAATAACTGAATTCATATATCTTTAGTTAGATATATTGGACATACCGACAACTTAAATTTGTCCTGTCTGAGAAATATGAAATTTGAATTAAGTTGTCCTCAGAAAGAAATCAAAATTAGCAATTTTTATTTATATGATTCTAAAACTTTTTTTTATTGTTTTCTTAGCTGAATTGCAATATTTACAAGTTAAGTCTTTATCAGTCACCGGTGAGGGACAAATTTTCGATATCGTCAGTCAATGCGACTGATTTTGTACTTTCTGTTCGGTTTATTGACATCAGTCAGTTTATTGACTATAAAATTTTCTTCCTAGCTTCATTAGCTGCTGGTGACTAATGATATGTATTAAAAATTATATTCTCTTAACAAATTTTAATGTTGAAATAAAAAAAAAATATGCACCTAAATGGGTACAATCTTATCGTAACTTTACAGAGAGCTTTGGATGACAGTATGTCAATGAAATCAACTATCGTGGGCTGAACTGAAAGAATATCAGCCCTTAGTATTGGGATGGTAACTTTCATTCATAATTCAAAATGGTGAATTATTTTTACTTTTTACGTATTTAGTTTTAAAATTGTTAAAATACCTATAGTGCTGTAAAGAAGATGTAGATTATATTTTCGGAGAAACTCAACTTAAAACACACACTATATTATATATATTTCGGAGCACTAAACAAGGTAAGTATTAGGAAGAATAATTATGCATCGAATTACTTTTCCGAGTGCAAATGATTAAAATAGGCTTGGCGCATAAACTGTTAAGAAAAAAATCAAGATTCAGTAAATTTCTGAAATAAGGTCTTAAACATTTCCTTCATCTCAAAATAAAAGAAAAATTGTTTATTCAAAAATTTCTCTAAGAACTTGTGTATATTCAAAATGTATGTTTAACCAACACAAAACCCACTCTTCATGTTTCTACCAAAAACTGAAAATTTTTATGTTCTTCACATTGTAAGTTTTTAAGCAGCAATTAATATTTTAGTAATTTGGTAGGTACTTGATATAATATAAAAATTAATGAAAGTAATATTGCTGTCTTTCGGAAGAAGCCAAGAGAATTTACTGAATTTGAAGAGAAAAAAATGCATACAAAATTAACAATTCAGTTAATCGCACTTTGTAAACATGCAAATTTCCAAATTGATTAATATTTTTGCTTTTTCAGAATTCCATTTGTTACTAAATTTGGAGGTTTCAGAGTATCATCCCTCTCATCTCTCAAGGGGAGCTCAACTTAGTATCCACTCACCATACCACGTCCCTTCTCCTGTGAGCGAAGGTCTCTTTCTTAATATGGGAACAGTTTACAGAATCTATGTCAGACTTGTAAGCTCAATGGCATTCTATAAATTTATTTGAATGATACAGGGTTTTTTGCTAATGGATTAATAAGCTAAAAGGATTGTTAGTAAGCATTAAGATTAACAAAAATAGCAATGGAACATGATCTCTCAAAACACGTTAAGAGGGTTGAAATCGCGAAAACACCCACAAGCTCCGATATCACTCTGCAAGACAAGAAAACAATAATAAGCACAATATTTTTTGATTTATTGTAAGAGTTGTTGGAAAAGTCGTTGATGTCCATGTACTGTTTGCAACGAAATAAAAATAATTTCTGGATGCGCTCGAGCATTCAAAGCATACTTCTTTCTCTCTTCTTCTATAGAGATCATAGTCAAACCTATTTGTTTCTAATTTGTGTCCATATGTGTTGCATAAGTGAGAGATTTAAGGTGATTCCATAGTAAAGAGCCTCACGGATTAAGATCTGGTCAATTTGGTGGCTTATAGATGATGGTGGTGTTCCAGAAGCATGGAACACCTCCATCGAGATAATTAAACGTATCGATTGAAAAAATGTACAGCAGGCAACATTATGCATGAGCCAAATAAATCGCACCACTAAGGTTTGTACATATAGCAGCATTACCGAGAGGGCATGTTGCAGAAAAATAAAGAATGTTGTCCTATTCAGGCATTCGAGAAATAAATACAATCCTAAGAAATAATTATTGAGGGTCCCTAATTACACAACGGTATTAAACCTCTATTAAGATTTCCATGGTATACTAGCATGAAAATTATCCATCGTCCACACTGCATTATGTGTATTAATTAGCCATATGTACTCGGGGCCTGTATGCGTTTCTCCCGAATTTCTTACCCTCAACATGCTTTGAGCTTTTTATGGTTCTCTTAATACCTATTAATTGCAGTTTGAATTTGTTGATCTATTAATAAGACTACCTACATGTCTGCGTCCCATTTAAAAACATCACTAACATTTTTTGGGGGCACAAGTCACGATATTTTGAATTGTGATTGACAAAGTTGAGTATACTTATCTCTCTGCAAACGTCTACATATCATGAGCATAAACACACTTGACATCAAGAAGATTTAATGCATAGTATGTATGTGTACACGATGAATTGTTGATGCTACCCGTTATCCTACAAGAAGATTCGTAAGTGTTTCTGTTACTTGATGAAAATTACTTCTTCTATTCTTGTATTCTGAAAGATTCTAGTTCACTATTTTATTGTTGATTTATTTTTACTATTTTACTGATTCTTAAACTTTTTTTCTGTTTTATTCTTTTTCTTCTGCTAAAGCATTTAATGCCTCCAATTTTATTAGGAAAATGCCAGCTTCACAAATTTCAAAAAACATGATACAAGAGAAAATTAAACTAAAATATTAAGCAAATTTCATTAAAATAATTTAAATCAAGATGATTTTTTTAATGATTAGATTCATATGGCTACACCTTAGTATGCCAAGAATATTAGTGCCAATAATTCATTGCTTTGTTATAACTTTATGTTTATTATTCCCCCAACAAAATATTTTTAATCTTCAAAATGGAAAGTGCATTAAAATCCTTTTATTGTATTAATATCTCATCTGTTCTGTTCCTTTTTTACATGAACAATTTTCATGGAATCAAATTCTATGATATCATACGGTTGTTAAAAATAGAACTGGGTAGTTTATCAATCATCTGACTAGTGCATTGTTACATCACATTCTTATACCTCTAATAAAATTATGCAAATACTAAAACAGAATCTTTCTTTCCTTGATTTTAACAACGGAAGAAAATCAAAAGATTACATATTTGCACTTGCATACAATATCCGCGCAAAGCATTTACATGTTTCCCATAAGAGCCAACAGAAACTCTCGTTGCTTCTGAGCATCCGTGCCTCACAAATATTCAAAAAGACAACCTTTTAAAATTTATAATGATTTAGCAATAATTTTTGTGCTGTAATATTTTCGGAAAGTTTCATGGTAAAACTTCATTATTTCTTTTAATTTTCAATTAATTGAAATTTTAACCAAAGCCTGAAAATAATCGTATTTATTTACATACATATTCATTCTCAAAAATTTGTTTCAAATTTTGTTGCTCTGTGATAAGCAATCTGACTCGTATAGAACTAACAGACAAACACAAGCTCTTTATAATATTTGTATCTTATAAATAATCAAGAATCTACAAGATGCAGGAATTCGAAGAAATTTGCGAAAATCGTTTGTTATTGCTACCTATTGTTTAAAACGTTCCATAATTGAATGTGCGAGGGCTGTCCAAAAAGTATTCGACCTTTGGCTAGGAAAAGTATTACTTATGAGACAAGTTTGAGAGCCTAATTCCCTTCAAAATAGGCCTCTTGCGCCTTAACACATTTATTCCATTGATTCTTCTACTCCTGGAAGCTTCTTTTGAAATTGAGTTCATCTCTGTTGTCGTGTTCTGTCTCTTCTCTACGCAAAATGAGATTTTTTAAAGTCATCATCAATTTTGGAAACAACCAGAAGTCACAAAGAGATATCTGAAGACTAGGAATCTTGGGAGACGGCAGGGATTCTGTATTTCGCCAAGAAAATCTAGAGCAGTCATCCTGAGGAAATAGAAACTCCAAATAACATTTAATAACAGCACCTTATTCAACGGTCAGCAGACAACGACTGACATCATCAAATACGAATAAAAAATTTTTCAATGAAGCCTGCACATCAAGTTGTCTTCTTCCAATGTGACAACTTCATTATGCTCTAGCAACTGCTCTAGCATCATTACATTACGTAGAATAATTCAAGGTCGCGGTAGCCTAGTTGGTAGAGCGTCAGTCTCGTAACCGAAAGGTCGCGAGTTCTGTCCTCGTCTCGGCCAAAGACCGTCGTGTTGGCTAATGGCAGTTGGGCACATTAAGTATGTCGCGACTGCAAAGTCCTCCAAGTTCCCATAACAAAACGATACCTCTGGGGGTACTGAATCAGGGATAGGTCGGTCTCTGATTTGGATCTAAATTCTGACTTGTGGATTGATGAATGAGTTCGACCGCCCCCTAAAAAGGGTTGTGTCGTGTGTGTTCGAGCAATGTCAAGATGTTTTATACTTTCTTTGTCTAAAGAAATCTTTATGCACCAGAATGAAAAAATAAATCTGCTGATTATATGAAGAGCAATCATTTCTTTTTAACAATTCATGAGGCTGAAATTAGTCTTGTAATAATTAATGAACATTTAATCTTATTAAACGAAATAAGGTTTTGAAAAAACGTTGTTGAATGTATGCTTAAAATATCAAACATTTCTATAAATTATTATGTTTTATACTTTTATCTTAACGGTGCTCGTTAACAACGAAAGGCGCATACCTCTGCCTTAATTCGAAAGAGCTCCGCTCATTCGTGCTTGGTACGACCAAGTGGCATTAGAACCACCCCACCAGAATAATTCAAAATAGGATGCTTTTCAGACAGCCCTCATATTTTATAGATTGATTGGCATTGTTGTAGAAAAGGGGAGACAATTTTCATTAGGTTCATTTGGAAACTATACTTGCCTTGTCAGAAAGTTACGTTTTTCCAAAATTTTTCTTTCTTTTTCCAAAATATTTCTTTGTTATTAATGTATTCCTTTATTTTCAGGCAGAGAAGAATTTGCTGCCTCCTCCTTACAAAAGCAAATGCACAGATTATGAAAAACAATGGAAAGAAAATGGTGGAAAAGGTCCAGTTACTGAAAAAGTAAGATGTTTTATACTTTCTTTGTCTAAAGAAATCTTTATGCACCAGAATGAAAAAATAAATTTGCTGATTATATGAGGAGCAATCATTTACTTTTTAACAATTCATGAGGCTGAAATCCGTCTTGTAATAATTAATGAAGAACATTGAATCTTATTAAATAAAATAAGGTTTTGCAAGGTTTAAAAAAAATCTTGTTGAATGTATGCTTAAAGTACCAAACATTTCTATAAATTATTATGTTTTAAAACCCATAATTTGACTATTTTTGAGGCACTTAAGGTAGGAAAGAGTCAAGAAGAAGAATAAACAATTTTCTCATGTAACTTTGCTGGTTACCACTTGTTGATCATTTTGTTTGTTTGTCTAACTATTATTATCAATGCAATGTTTGATAATGAAATTTATTTCTAATTTTCTGTAAGACAAAAATTTATATCTTTCAACAATTTATTATAATTTAGATGTGCAAAGAAAAATGCAAACTGGAAAAATCCTTGAATGCATACGGATGTGCTGAACGTCGAATAGATTATCCTCATAACAAAACCATCTGCCCAGACCGTAAGTTTTATGGAAAGATTATGATTTGTTTGATCTTGGTAATTTTTTTACACGAATACATTAATCTCAAATTAATTATTATTATAATTGATAATGTGATACATAAAATATTTTAAAAACTATTTTTTTAAGAAATATTATTAACATCACTTTATTTTTATAGTAATATTATCGAATAATATTAATGCCAATTTATATTGGCAATCATTGGTTGCCTATCATTTTGGCAACCAAATGTCAATAAAGATATTCATAAAATTTACTAATTTTATATGAGAATTAGAGCAATAAAAATATTTATTAATATGCTTGCATTAAAACGTTTATGATTTATCCAAAGCGAAGAATAAATAATTATAAAAAATGCATAAAGAAGTTTTTTTTGGTAATACGGAATAATAAAAAAATGTGACTGATTTGAAGAATAATGTGATTGTTATTAATTAACAGTGAAAATTTGGCGATATTTTTGACATCTTTAGTTTTTTTTAACATCAATACATTTAATGTCTTTTAATATAAACAGTATAAACAGATGCTTGTTTTCTTTTTTGTAAGGTAGAAACGGATTTGATCACACTCTTGAGTTGCAATGATAAGGTTTCGGTGTTACATTTGTCAAGTTCTGGCTTTCACTTTTAACTAATAAGTTTCAACTGATCACAATTATGCTTCATGAATTCCTTCGATTTTTGAAAATTATAATGCTCGTAGGTTGGATACTATTTGTAAATTGCATGATGTAATAATTTTTAGTTTTTAAACTGTAACTACTCAATACGAAATCGAATTTCATAACATTAGTTATATTTTTAAATAATTAAAAATTAGTGGGAATTTTAACTCTTGCCTCAGCAATTTCGAAGAAAGTAAGTACACACACATATACACATGCGAGCGCACACTTACACGCGTGTTCTTAAAATTTCAAAAATTTAGCACTTGACACATTCGCTTCCTTTGACGCACCTATGCGTTAAAAATAATATGTAATAAACCAAACCATCTACGTTATTAGATGACACCTTCTCTTCAACAGTTAAAAAATAGCAAAGAAAGGGTCATCTAATTAGATAGTTCTGATATCAGACGTAGGTAGTGACAGTGAACGCGTTAAACGGCACCGAATATATTTTTATATAAACTTTCTTAATTTTCTTGAAATTTTCAAATTAGACATAAACATAAATTTGTAATCATTCTTTATATTAAATGGATGCAATGAACTAGAAAGACGGTGAATTATCAACGTGAATATTTTAAATATGCCATAAAACTATAAATAAAAATAAATTTTGATTTTTTAAAAAACATTAATTTCAATACTCTGCATGTTTTTTAAAACATGATAATGTTTGTATGAACCCATTCTTTTTATAAATTGCACGATTTAAAAATCTTTATAAATCAGAATACAATGTTTTATGATATTAAACAATATGAAGGCAGGTTTAGAGGTATCAAATCCAACATATTTTTATGCCACAATGCTTTGGACGAGATGCTAGATTCTCGCTCATTTCTTTGGTTATTTTTTCAATGATATATAATATCTACGTATTTATCAATTACATTTTTCATTGTGCATTTCAAATTATTTCGATTTAATTTTGAAGAATTTGAGGTTAACGTGATGAGTATTTTACTTTAAAAAATCATATAAATTCTACAGCTAAATCTTGCATTTGAATCTAATTTCAGAAACAAGATCACATCAACTTAAATAGGTAGATATTAAATGAGCAATTTTCACCAGTTTAGATTTATAAAAAAAAATGAAATATGAAAAATGCAAATATGTTTAAACAAATCTATTTTTCTCAAAATATTTCAATATCCAATAAAAGAACTTTTTCTCCGATTGATGCTTTAAGAACTATCTCTGAATTCTAAACTTTTTAAGGTTCAACAACGGTCTCTAATACATTAATAAAGCCAATACTACTTTTATTATTTCATTTTCAATGTATCCGTTTCATTTATGATACCCCTAATTTTAATTCTCATTTTTAAAAAAATTGTTTCTCAGCAATTATTAATTTCGGAAGAGACACAAGTTTTCAATGTGCCAAAAGCTGCTCATCTCCTTGCAGGTAAGAAAAAATGTTCCCAAAAAATCTCTTTCTCGATGTGTTTCTATGTCACTGAAATATTGTCATTGCTGTTATTTTAAAAATTTCGTATCTCTACTAATATTTCAAGTATTTCGAATTCTACATTTTATCTTTCCTTGTCATTGCAAAAGAATTACTTATTAGCCTAGCTGAAAATATTGAATAGTCCTTTGCAATTTAACATGAATTGGCCTTTTTTAAAGTATAAAAATTAATGCCATAACTATGATACCATGTATAATTGGAAATAATCTCCAAATCTCAGTTTTACAGGGGCTCAGTTTCTAAAATTTTCATTTTATATAAAAATCTACACACCCTAAATTTATCGGTGGTGTTTTCGTGCTTTCATACATGCCTTTTTGAGAGAAGTTTCAAAAACACTTTTCCACTGTACATTCTCCATGCAGAAAAAACTGCGATAGAATCCTCCAATCACAAGCATTGAGGTGATTTCAAAACTTTGTTTTTATATAAAGGATCATGATCAATTATCAAGTCATCAATTTTCTCTTGCACTCCAACTTAAAGTTACAAAATAAAACTTTGGTATGATACCAACTTTAATATTTGAACTGATTTCGCAACTTTTATTTTCTATATTGAAACACTGCTATCATTCGGAATGAATAACAATCAGAAGGCCAAATCAATTAATGATCACTGAATATGGATTAATATCTAATCAAGCCTTAATATAAAGTGATACATTCTTTTGTGATCACAAAATGTAATTTATCAAAATTAATTGACATGATTTGTTCAATGATGTGTCCGTGTTTACATGGAAAGGGGATGTAGTGGCTTCTTAAGATAAATTTTGAACACCCGAAGGCAGAAGATCTCTCTCCCTCTCTCTCCCCCTCCCCCTCCCCCTCCCCCCCTCTCTCTGCCTCTCTCCCCACTCTCTCTCCCCCCCCCCCCCCCCCCCCCTCTCTCTCTCTCTCTCTCTCTCTCACACACACACACACACACACACACACACACACACACACACACACACTCGCTTGGACAACCCCCTTTTACAGGGGAGGCTCATTCACACATCTCAGATTTGCTCAATACTATTAAAATTTTTGACAAACAGCTGGTTAACCAAGGCGGCAGTAATATTAATGTTAAAATAAAATCATTCATGATATGACGAATGCCATCTCTAATAATTGATTTATGTCCCTTCTTGCAGAATGCGAAGATATGAAGTTCAAGTACAAGAAGCTGATAGCGAAGGGAGCCGAGTAAGTTGTGATAAAAAGATTATTTAGTGTAATAATCTTTTATAATAAAATTTTAGGTGGGATAAGAATTTTAATATTTACTTTACGAGCGATACTAATGATCAGCAAATTTATCTAATTTGCAAATATTGTTATGAATTCTATATAATTAAATATTTTAAATTTTTTTCATCAAACGAAATTAAGGCCATACTTTAACCATATAAGGCTAAACTTATGAGCCTTCACTGTACAATTCAAAAGATATGCGCGAAGATAATATTCGATTTGATTGATGCATTCGTAAGAATACGGAATTATTATTCAATTTCATTTATGCATTTAGAATCCCTCTTATTTTCCAAATATCTCAGAATTTTTCGATTTTACTTGATACAACAAAAGGTGTATTCAACGAAAAAAACACACCTTATTTATGAAATATAAAATAAACACTTTTCAAAAATCAAATTTTTTTTACATTAACTTATTTCTATATTTTTATACTGCTGAACGAATAACACAGAATGGATTTTACAAACACAGAACAAACCAGATGCTGTCAGATATGGCATACAAATTGATTTTACTAGAATGATAGTGATAATAATAAAGCCAATATGTTAGCATTTACCTGAATATTAGGCAACACAACTTCATTTAGTTTATCAATAATATTGCAAGCTTCAGTATGATCGTATCATATTTTTTCCGTTCTGATAAATATATTCACTATTTTATTTTTAACATCCAATATCAAGAGACTACAGATGCCCTCTTTTGGAGTTATTTGTTAACCATTTCGCTGGTAAAAATTCACGGAACCGGTTGCCAGCAAACAAAATGCACAGTAACTCACAGCAAGACCACATAAAGTATCCGAGGGCATCTTATTAAAATTCAAAAAATGATTGATATCTTCTAAATGAAATAGTTTTTGATTTAAGGCTGCGTTCTGGCTTGCATTCTTAGTCAATGTGTCACGAACAACATTTTTATTTCAGAGATAATTACCTTCTGTTCTAAACAACGCATCTTTGGCGATTTTGTGATTAAAGCATTTCAGCTTGCGTGGCATATCTTTCCAGGTCAAGTGTTTAAATTCAAAGTAAAGAAACCGGTCAGTCCCTAGTGATTATGAGGGTAATTTTTGTAATTGATATGCAATACCCCAAATGTGGGTATTTGATTTTTAATATATCATATCTTCATATATTCCCCATTAAAAAAAAATCTGTTTTCTAGCATAAACATACTATTAAACTTTATATTTTATTATAACTGAAATTAGAACCATTTTTACCACTACTCACAACTTTTATAGCATGTGTGATGATGTCATAGCAAGATGGTAAAACTTGAAATAGCGAAGATCTGTGGCCTTTAAGAGCTCCAAATCGAAATTCTTTTTATGATTAGTGCATTGTTTTTATACTTAGTTATTATGAAGAATTTAACCATCTTAGGGCTTATATTCTAAATATATGAACGGGTCTTGTGCTATCAGGTTACTTCAGAGCTAGGGATTGCAATATCGGACCAAAAGTTCAATACCGGCAATCTGCATTTTTTAGATATTAATACCAGGATACGGTTGTAATACCGGTAGTCGAAATTTTAGAAAAAGAACGAAAACACAGGTGTTT
>JAPMOQ010045390.1:665613-700162 GCA_026543055.1 Argiope trifasciata
GTATAAATTGAAATATGGGTATTGCAACCCCTACTCACAGCTAATGAGTATATTTCTGGGTATGCCCTTTATGCATGCTGTTAGTATATTGTAGTATGTATGAATTGGAATATTAGATAAACAGAACGTAGTGTACAAAATACATCTTGGAAGAATATGCGACTCTTAAAATGAAATTAAATCATTGCGATACAGAAAAGTGTCACTCCGAATAATTCTATAAAGCTATAATTGAAGTTCCTCGTTATGAATACAAAACGAACAAAAATAATATCTTGATAAATACAGTTTAGAAGATTGGAATTGAATTGAATGAAGATCCAAACTGTATCTTGTGCAATTTCTTCTTTAAATACCATCAAATATTAGAGGCATATGCTTAATAGAAAATATGTGAAACATGTTTATTTTCTATTATATATGAATCTTTAGAACTGAAATAATTTCACAATTAATTTTAGCGAGTGAAAAAAAAGCTTGAACCATCGTTAAAACATTGATCCATCACAAAAGTTTAGACTTTGCATATATAACAGATTTTCCATATGGAAAAATTCTTATTTTTCGATTTTTTTTATTAAAGAATCTATTAAGCATAAAACAAGGTTTGCTGGTAGAAAGTATGAGCTAATTGTTAAAAAAGAACAAAGCATAGATAGTGCAAAGCTATTTTTAAAATTAATTTTAATTTATTATTTTCAGGGAAGCTGTGTAAAAGCTAGCGATTTATCGTAAGTAAAATTTTTATCCTATAATTATTGTCCATTTTCTAAAATAGAGTTAGCATTGCAAAAATGAACTTGATATTAACATATCTTTTATCAATTATTACTCTTGTTTCAACAAAAAGAAAGCTTTTAACTAAAATTTCAAAATATATATCTATATCAAAATTTATAGCATAATTCCAAGCGTGATTTTGTAAAACAAAACTTATGTCTAAAGCATTTGTTGTGCATTAGAATTTATTTGTTTGATCATTTAAAAATTATTCTCCCAAAAAATAAGCTAGATTTTAAGAAAATCTCTGATTAAAATCAAGTGCTTATCACTTTCTCCATAGGTGGATATCGAAAGAATGAAAACTTTTCTTACGATTTAACAATGGGATTTACAAATTTATTTTAAAATGTCATTTAACAAATCTTATTATTCAAAAATTGCCATTAGAAATTCATCAAACAACTAACTGCATGAAAGATTTGCTATCATGACTCATGTCCTCAGCACTTTTTTTTGTGAGTGCAATGCAAGCTAGGAAATGTTTCGTTTGAAAAAAATAACCCTTTGCACTCGGATTGTGCCCCTCACTCAACAATCAAGAATTCATTACTTTGACGTTTTATTTATTTACTGAAATTTTGTGAGCTGAAAACGCCCACAGAATAGTTAAAAGACATATATTAATTTTTCGGGGAAATCCGACCTTAAAACATTTATGTAAATTTATTTTTCCGTGCAATAAACAAATCTTTGTATTAGATGAATAATTATGCATCGAATTACTTTTCTGAGTGCAAAAGGTTAAGTATTATGTAACAATACCCAATGAAATGTTATGTTACAATACTCAAATGCCATGTTACAGTACTTTGTATTAAATACTAAAATTGGTGACTTTATTATATTAAAGGAATATTGTTATTAGAAAGAGTTAGAACAAAAAGTAAATATCCTAAAAGAAAACACGGAAACTTAGTCGAATCGTCATGAAAAATATTAAAAGATGGAAAAAATGCATGGCAACAGTTTTATTGATTTTAGTTGTTGAATCGGCTTTTAAAAACAAGCTTCTAAGTTTATATCCAAATGCTATGTAGATAAATCAAAGATCGGAAGGGAGCAGAGAGTGTGCATTTTGAAACTCTACTCAAAATCGAATAATTTGAGCGAAAAATTTGAAAAAAAAAAAAAGGCAGTACTAGTAAAAAAGTCTATAAGATGATCTGTCAGAAATTATGATCGCTTAATTTGGTTAGAGTAAGTTTTTAAAAAAGCAAATTCGAAATAATAATTTTTTTAAAAAAATTAGAGAACCAAATTTTGAAGGCTACTCAAATACTTATCCCTTAGAAGGAAGTAATTGACAAAAACTTTTAATTGATAGCAGCATAAATTTTTAAAAAATACGACTTTGTTCCGAGAAAAAAATAATCGGAGTCGTGGAAAAGTGTCTGTAAGTACTTGTATCAATCCAGATCTTTTCCGGTCAGAAAAGTAATCCTACTCTAAAAGTATTATCATTTTTTTTTTAATAATTCCATAGTGGTTGGTTTTTAAAAACAAGTAAAAGATTATATATATATATATATATATTACAATATAATACTACGTTTGCCAAAATTTATTCTTCATCTTATTAAGTTATAAACTTTGAACAGCCAATCTTTTAAGCACTTTTTATAATTTAAACTTTTTAATTAAATATTTTCCTCTTAGATTGATAAATTTTTATTTAAACGCGAAAAGTCAGTGTCGTAAATTCCATCCTCACCCCTTTATCGGCAAGAAATTCATGTGCAACTTAAATAACCAACTCAATAACTATAAATATCATAATAAAATCTAAATCTTAATTACAGGAGAATTTTTTTCCATTATCGTTAATAATTACAAAACAGAATCATATGAACAAAAACAGACGCTCTAATCAAATAAAATTCTGAATATCGAATATTCCTATGACTTTATATTATTTATATAAATAAAAGCAAACCCTTTAGTAGATGTTTGCATTCTTTCTGAAATATCCTCTTTTAAACATACTTTTATATTCCGGAATTACACACATGTATAGGAAGTTCCCCAACTTTTGAAAATAGGAAGTTATTTCAATTAGCTTCTGTTTCCTTTTTGAAATCATTAGCTTTTGACCTGATAATCCAATTTCGAATAAATAATCACACAATACTCACTGTTTGAACTGCCGGCTCTTAACACTAAGAATCAAACATGAGATATATCAGATCTATTAGCATTTAACGAAATCATTTCACATGAAGTATCAGATATACAACAAGTGTAACTGAGGAAGTTGCATAACATTTAACTGTACATTGCTTTTCGCATTTTACTTATCCAAAATCAACAATAGAGAGGTTTTTGAAAAATATTTTTTTTTCATAAATCCAGCCACTGATATAAAGGCATTTTATTTTTTCAGTCACAGAAAACAATTTTTATGAATATTATAAGTGGTTGCTTACTCATGAATTATTTTATTAGAATAATTTGCTATGCGATTTATGTTCTGTTCGATAGCCATTTTAATTTTAAACCTTTGATTTTTTTGAAAGCCATTTCGATTGCAAAGTTTGAATTATTTTGAAACTGTCTTTCTTACAGATAGAATTTGAATAATCAATTTTTGCTTTTTACGGATGTTAATATCTTATAACAATCGATTTAATATATTTTCATCATTATACAACTCACATTGTATTATGAAACCATTTTATTTGTAAAACTTTTTCTCTTTTTTATAACTTTCTCAAATTCTATAGATAAGCTCTTTAAATAGATAATTTTTAGAAATTAAATACAAATATATTTTAAACGCTTAAAGATCTTATCTCCATAAATTTATGATCAAATAGAATTTCATTTTTTTGTTTCTGTCTTTAAAAGAATTATAAATTTTTATCTTATACAAAAAAAAAATCTTTTGCACTAAAGTTAGTTACTTATCAATGGTTTAAATGCAGAGATTGTTTTTTAAAATTAGTAAAGTTTTTTTTTCTAGAATGCTACAGTATTCAGTAGCTATCATTAGCTACTAAATTCTAAAATTTAGTTGGAGTTTATCACAAAATAGTGCAAGATATCTTCATGATATTTCATATCTTGAAGTTTCATATTCTATATCGAAAAGTATTTTTAAATTATAGTACACCAAGAATTGAATGAAAAAGTCGGTTGCAAAATTCCTTCTTCACAAACATGAAACAAATAAATTTAAATTAAAGTATGCAAAAAGATTGAAATAAAATAAGTATTTTAAGCTAACTAATTAATAATGAAAATTTTATCTCAAATAAAGCTGGATATCTTAATTACATTTACTTAATAAGCACTAAAATTGGACAGACTTGAATGAACGTTGATAAAGTTTTTCGATGAATGAGAAATCTGTATATAGCTATTTATAATTTAAAATACCATTATCTGCGTAATTTCATTACTATAAGAGTAGAATCTTATTCGCAAGCCCTGCCTTCCAGTTTTACTGTTTTCTAATTCATATATCAATAGGAGACACTTTTCTACAAAACTCTCCTTGCCTTTTGTTTCAATATTATTTTAAAATATGTTCTTTCCAGATGTGCTACCTTGGTTCACATCTTTTTTGAGAATCTAGAAATAACGACCTTCACTTATACTCCAAGATATGAGGTAAGTCAAGAAATAGATATAAGCGTGATTGTTCATGAAATGCAGAAAAATTATGTTGAGTGTAGAGAACTTACTAAATTTTACATACAATCAATCATAGTAAACGATTCTGCCAATATCATCAAAATTGATGATATTGGCAGAATATATATATCAAAATTGATCATGACTGAATTGATTATGTTGTATTATGTTATTCAAAATTATAGATTCCTGATGAGGATCACAATAAATAACATTCTGATAATGGCCACATGTAGCCATAGTGTCAAAATGCTGTCTTTTGGACTGGTAAGTTCCAAGTTCGAAACAAATGCCATATATATGAATATTTGCCATATGTATGAGCCTAGTGCACCTTAATTATGTGTTTAGGCATGAAGTACCCTCTGGTTGACAAGGCATGGAAATTTGCAAAGTGGCTGGGTACTCAGAAGTGGGCGACCTCTATAACTGACCGGGGCAAAAAATTACGTGGTCTGTCATCACGTATTCTTTATGCTGCCAAAAAATATGTCATTAAGAACTAAACAATTACTTTCATAAAAAGTGATGATACTAAAATTGCAATCATCAGTTATTCATGAAAATTATGATGTAAGATACTCATGAGTATGTAAAGTTCGATCATTAAAAAAAAGAACATGTTTTTGTTAAACGAAATTTCTTAAATCCAATAAGTTTTCGATATCAAACATTTGTGGCAATTTATAATTTTAATTTAAATGAGATATGGGGATAAAGGAATTTGATTTGGATAACTTCGACTTAAATTTAGTAGGTGCCTTTTACAAAGAAGGTAAATATTTGTAGATTCCAGACAAATTTTCATCGAAATTCATTTACAGGCACTCGCTGTTTTGTCGGCATATGATAAATAAAGACGTAAAGAGCTAGATGAATAAAATTCGGAATATTAAATTTATCATCTAAAGCAAAGACCTGAATTAAATTTTAAACTCGGTCTTTCAAGGGATGCGTCTTTACTTTCATATGCATGCAAACATAAAAACTAAAAGAAATGCAACAAATAGATAATAAAATTTGATATGTGATTCTGTTTTTGAAGCTTTAGTCAGTTTTGGTTTGAGTCGACCAATAAATATATATATATATATGTGTGTGTGTGTATTTAAATGGTGAGCATGGAAAAGATTGGTGAAAACGTCAAACTTTTCATTCTCGCCATTTGAATATGGATCAAAATTAAGAGATCCTTCCAAAAACATTCTTTTTACTTTCTCGTATATACGTAATATAAATAAAATATAATAATATGACGAAACTCCACGCTTTAGATCTACTTGAGCACAAAAAATATAGTTTTGGAAAATGTTTGTCTGACTATCTGAGACAAAGATAATGCAAAAACGTGTTGATTTAGGCGGATGAAATTTGGTATACTGTCTTTATAGCAAATTTGAAGATTTTTTCAAATTTTGAGTAACCTATTTGTGCGATTGTTCGTATATAAGTTAGCGCAACTATATAAGGAAGAGAGTTAGATCGATAAAATTCGATATACATAATTAACATCTATAGTCTAGACACCTTTCAAATTTTGAGCTAAATCCAATAAAGGATTGGCTGTCTGTCTTTCTATACTTTCAGAAACGTGTAAAACCCAAAGACTGAAATATATCAAATTCGACATGAAATATTCCGGCTAAGTTGTGTCAAATTTTTATTACCATCGGTTGAAAAAAAAAAAAAAAAAAAAAAACGCTTCTGAAACCCATATATGATTTGTGAATATTATTAAATACATGCCAGGGATTGATTGCCAAGGATTACATGATAGATTCAATAAAAATGTTATATTTACACCAAATATCAATATTCCGTAATTATTGTACGCCGATGCCATGTAAGGCGTTCTCAGGGATAGCTCTTTTATTAGAAAATATACGAAGAGTCTTTGTGGAAATCCTTCTTACTCGTTGTAAATCCAAATCATTACGTTTAACTAAATTATAAAGATTTATTGCCGTCTAGGGATGTGGAAATCCCTATAAAACATCCTGATACAGGGGAGCCTTTCAGTGAGTAAAGGGCTTTAATAAAATTAGTTGGAGTCTGTGTACGTTTATATTTTCTTCCAGCCAGTTGGCATCCTCAGTTTTATCGGCGGCTACGTGGGTCTCTGGTTAGGCATCTCTCTGCTGACAGTGTACGATTTCCTGGAGACGTGGATATTCCGCTGCATCGCAGCAGCCAGAAGGAAGTACAGCAACCGGAAGGGGAAAAACCGAGTTTCCGACATCCATAAGAATCTGTCTAGTGTCTCCATCAAATCACCGTCCTCTGCATACAGGAAGAGATTCACCTATGGATCACAGACATTTAAAAGATGAAACCGTATTTGGAAATCACAACTCTGTTTTGTTCATATAATTTTGCGATGGGTGGAGTCGGGATCAAACTTTCTTTTTTTAACTGTTAACTGAATATGATGAAGTATTTCACTGAAAAAGTTGTACAAATTCCATAACTCGGTTAATAAATTAATGATAATCGAATGATAACGATTCGAGATTCCTAGTTTGTTCTGCTTCGTTCATATTTAGACTACTAAGAATATACACAGAAGACAATATATTTATCAGAGGAATTCGTATTGAAATTAAGGATTTTTAACTAAATATTTTGTCACATAAAAAAATCTTTTTTTACTCATTTTAATTAGGAATTTAGCGGAATAATAAAAATAAATCAACAGTGAGCAAATTAACTTCATGAATTGAAATTTAGATATACTTACAAAATGCGCATTTTAATTAGCTTTTAGTCAAAAAAGGTGTTAATTATGAACAACAAATTGCTTTCTTTCACAAACTAATTTCATGTCATTTAAATTTAGATAAATCCATTAAGAAAATTAAGTGTTTTTATTAAATTTTAGACTATGTTCTCTATCTGCAAGGACATTGCCAAAAATATTATATTTTAAAGTATTGTAAATTTAGAAATAAGTGGTATTAATTAATAGTAGGACCTATTACTAATTAATTTATATTTCAAAATTGTATTTTGTAATTAAATAAATTTATACAATCTATACAAGATGTTCACTTTAATCACGGCCAAACAATTCATTTTTAAATCCTTAAACATAAGTATTGCAAAGATACTCTGGCATGAATTACATTTCATGCTGTTTTAGGCAATGAATGAACTGTTGATAAATTATTACATTACAAAATTAAAAAAATTTATAGTCTCTCATTTTGTTTACTTCTTATATTAATAAAACATTCTTGCTAAGCTAAAATTTTAATAAAAAAATAAAATTCCATGTTTCCATGACACAAGTCATTCCATGACAAAGTTTTGAAATTTTGGATGATTGCAGATGTTAAATGATTTTCTTGAGGAAGAAGCTGGAAACAATGCAATTGTTTGAGGCATAAGTTGATTGCAGCGTGAAATAAGCTATGCTATATGCTAATTTAAACAAAATTTTCATAACTGGGCCAATTTTAGTTGCATTAATTTTTTTTCTGATTAAAATATTATTGTCAAGAACATTTAACAGGTACAATTGGATAGGGAAACTAGAAAAATTTTAGACTTTACAATTAGATCAGACAATTATTAAATCAGGTATAAAATAATTTTACAAAATTTTTAATTATCTAGCTTAAAGCATATATCTATCTCTAATTGTTTAGAGATTGAAGACCCTACAGCCTATGTACATGGAGGTTATTTATAAATTAGGTGATGTACTTATTGCAAGTGAAATCTATGTAAACATGAAATAATGAGTTACATCTACAAAAAGAAAAACTTCAAAACTTGATAAAATAGTCTTTAATCACTCAAAAATAAGCTACACATATATAACAAATATAAAATGCACCTTCAAAATAGTAAGAAAATTGGCAGAGACCACAAACACCAAGAAAAGAAGTAAAAAAAAAAAAAGTTCCAGAATACAAAAACATAATTTAAATGGAATAGATTAAATGGTGCTTTCAGATATTTGCATTTTAATAATAATCAATTGTACTCTTTCATCTCAATAATTTAATTCAAAAATAAGATTTCTTTACCTAGATTTTAAAATTGCTCACCAAAACAATTTTAATATATTATATACAAATATGCTTAATAAGAATATTTACAAATCATATTATGGAACAAGAGGAACTATAATTTGAAATAACAATATCAAAGCTTTACATTTTTAAACAATTTAATAATAAATAGAAGTAGACAAGAACATTAAAAATATCTCAAAATAATATTATATACCTATTAAACTGGCTTTTGCCTAAATATCTTAAAATATTACAAATATATATGTACATCAGTTTTATTCTCGGACTAACGTGAACTTATAATTAGAAACATTTACATGGTATTATAATGCTAGGTAAAATCTTTATTTTATTCAAATCAAGAAATAAAAAAATTTATATGATTGAATAATATATTTCATATTAAGGAAACTTTTTTTAATTAAAAAAAAGAATTTACACCATCAATCTCAATTTCACAGTTATAACATAATCACTTATAAAACTTTTGAACTTTTTTATAATTCACCATGAAATACATTTATATAAAAAGAAGCCATTGTTTTATATTTAAAATCACAGCACATAAATATTAACATTCATATAATAGCGACAACTGGAAAATCTTTAAGGGCAGTGAGAAAAAATTAATGATTAAAAAAATGTGCATTATTTATATGAGTATTATGCTTTTCAGCAACGCATGCAACGCATTTATTCAGCAAAAAATTTCGCATTTGGAAATTCAGTTGAAATAATTCTAACTTACTATTCTTAATAGGTTAATAACGATAATAAATATGAAATAATAATGCACAAAATGATATTTATTTATTATGCCAATGAAGAAAGCCATATTGATTTGCTAAAAAAAAATTTAAAAAAAAATTATCTTCCCAAGATGGATTTGAAAAAAATATGTACAGACTAGTACATGTATGACCCATTAGATTCAAAAGGTTTAAATCTGTAAGGTGTGGAGGATGAGGACATAGACAGAAGTAGCATTTTTCTTATTATACTGTTAGCCAACTTTTCAAATAACAAAATTAATTAATAAATAGAATCAACTATTATTATAACAATTCCATCAACTTTATAATGAATCAATTCAAACTTCCCCAAACAAACTAATTTGAATGGTACTGAACTTTAAAAACATAAGAATGTAGTGCATTATTTCATAAACAAATGCTAGAAAAACAATCTTTTAATACTATATATTTTTATCTATTAAAGAAAGTAATATCTCACAAAGAAGAAAGAATTAAACAGTCATGATAACAGATAAATACTTTTTCTAAAGTGAAGATATGCAACATTTGTTTTGGCAGAAAAACTTTAAACGATGAAATTCATTGAAGCATAAAAGAAAATTAATACACTGAAATGCATAAAAAAAATACCAAAAGAAAATATTTTTTCATTAAAAAAATAATCCTGTTGAAAATTGTTACTTTAGTACATAATATATATATTCTGGAAAAATTAGAAATTAAGAATATACAAAAATCAATGTAAAATAACAGGTTTAAATTTTTAACAATCTGAACCATTGTATGGTATATAAATGCATAGGTACCATAAATAACTTTAAAAAAAATTGTAAATAATTTCTATGTGCAATAATTTAGAAGTCAGTTTTTTCAACTCAAATGCTTCGTTTCAATATTTTAAAATGATTTATTACAATATTTCAGTCCATTAAGAAATAGCTCACTAATTTTTTTACAATTTCATTAACAGAAGCAAATTTTTTTTTCATCAAAATTTAAATTACATTCTCTCACATGGTGAAACATATTTCCACCATAAAACATTGAGTACTAAAACCAATTTTTAATTATTTTTTGATATCTCTCTATGTAAATGACACAAGAAATCCACATATGATGGACTTCCATCACCACCTCGATCTTCTACAAGGAAATGCCTAAACACAATCTCAAGCTTATCTCCTTGAACCATGATACTCAACTAAATAAAAGAAAGAAAATTTAAATAATATGATCACATAACTCCTTTTCAAGAATATTATAGTTCCTAAATTGATAGCTAAAAGACCTTTAAATATCCATATTTTACAGTCAATTAAGTTAAAACTTATTTTAAAATATTCTATACCTGATATGATAAAAAAAACTATGTGTATTATAATAAATTTCATGCACAGAATGCTTTTAAAATGAGCCCAAAACTCATAATATAACAGAGATATGCTACTTCTTATAAAATATATACATTTTTTTAAAGAAAATTATAAAATGCATATGCTGTTTCTGTAAAATTTATACATAATATATCTATAATAAAAATTTATATGCAATATATCCATAATAAAAAGAAAAGATGTGCCAACTGGCACAATATATTACAGACAGTTAGGTCAGGAACTTGTAAATTTGGTACACACAGTAAATGCTCTTTATTCGCACTTCCTTCATTCGCGTTTTCACTATTTGCAGATTTAAAAAATCCGACCCAATTCTTATATTCGCGGCTAAAAATTTATTTATTCACAGTTTCTTTATTCAACCTGCCAGCGTTCTGGCGTGCTAATAAGAAAGCGTGGGTTACAAGCGTTATTTTTTGAGCCTGCTTCCGGAATTGTTTTGTTTCTGAAGTTGAAACTTATTTAAATAAACAGAATTTAGACTTTAAAGCACTTATAGTTTTGGACAATGTACCAGGTCATCCTAGCAAACTTGAAACTATGCATCCAAATATAAAAAGTGACATTTTTGCCTCCCAAATCGACGGCTTTGCTTCAACCTATGGACCAAGAAATAATCCAGGCCTTTAAGCTCTATTACATTAGACAAACCTTCAAAATCATATTGGATAATATGGAATGTAATCCTGATATGAATGTTATGGAATGCTGGAAGAAATGTGATGTAGAAAAATGCATCATAAACACAAAAGAATCATTGGAAGAATTGAAGTCATGCTGGAAAAAACTGAGGCCTGCTTTAACTGCGGAAAATGATGAAGAATCTGTGCAAGTTCAAACTTTGACTGCAAACATAGCCAAAATCACGAATAGAATAGGACAAGATGGGTTCGAACAGATAGAATCAAGTGACATTCAGGAATTGCTTGAATCAAAGATGAAGATTTGACTGAAATCAACTAGGAGGAAATGTTAAATTCACAACCCATTGAAGAAGAGGCTTCAACAAGCACTGGAAACTTGACATTTAATTTGAAAAATCTTAGTGAAGGTTTCAGAATGGCAAATGAGCTTTGCGATTTCTTTATGAATATTGACCCGTCTATGGAACGAAGTCTTAATTTAAAGAAGTAAATTGCTAATGCGACTGCTAAGTATCAGTTTGAATTGAAGGAGAATTTTAAAAACTGCCAGCAAGAAAAAAAATTACGAAATTCTTCAAACCATTGTCTAAGTCTTAAGATAATTAGTCAAAATGTTCAAAAATTGAAATTGATTTATATACACATATATATATTTCACCTAGGAATGAATCCCCTATAAATTACCATTCCGTATTTGCGGCATATTTATGGAACATATACCCCGCAAATAAAGAGCTTTTACTGTATATGTTTGGAAGAAGGAAAGTATGAGCCTCAATACTTCTTTTTTGAAATTTTGATTGATCATTAATCAAAATTTTTGTCTTTAATGCCATTAATTTCTAGAAAAAAGTTTTACAACTTCTTAAAACAAATTTCTTAATTATGCAGTTCAATCTTTCATTTTTTCCCTAACTTTAATAAATTTTCAAAAATACTTTTACACTTGTTTTATTTACTCAAAATATTTATCGTTTTTTTTTATTTGAAATATTTATTATTATGGGGCATTGATAAGAATTTACTTCTCTTGACAAGTTTTACAGCAAAATGTTTTGGAGCATCAAATTTTGATAGTCACTTAATTCATATTATTACAGTAGTGTTAAGGCATTCTGTTCATTGTATAATATGTATCTCTCTAACTGTCTGTCAACTTTCATGATATTTTGGGGGTTATAAATGTTTCATGAAATCTAAACTTTAATTTAAAATGCAAGTGATAAAACTTTGGTTTTTGAAAAAAAAAAAAAAAAAAATATGAGTATAGAAAGCATAATTGTTCAACCCTAAAACCTTATATACAATTTTTAAAATTCATTCAATATTTTAAGGAATTATTCAATAAAAAAAATCTCAAGTTAATCATACAATTCAGTTATTTTCCTTTCAAAAGGACATACATGGCATAAAACGTTTCTATCTTTTGTGATCAAATCAGACTGAAATATGAAGCTTTGGAAATCCTAATTAAACAAACAAATAAATAAAATACAAAATTTTTTAATTAGCATTATATATATTTTCAATTCTGAAATAATGCAAAATCTATTTTTGTTCTATATTTTCAAATATTATTGTGGAAAAGAGAAAAAATTTAGGTTGCTTCTTAATTAAATAAAATTTTTAAAAAAGGAATGGGGGGTTATAAGAGTGAACGCAGAAAAATGTAACCTTCGTAGTATACTTGGGTCAAATTTCGTAGTTGCAGGAGAAACAGTCTGGTTTATAGAATGCTAGCAATCCATACATACACAACTATTAAATTGGCAATTTAAAAAATTCCGAAACAATGCAAAATTTATCTTTGTGTAGTCAAATTTTTAGAAGTTATAAGTTAGTTTCAGAAAAATATCTATGAGGTTTGGAGCATCGGAGCTCTCATAGATATAAATGTAAAATATAAAACCTTCAACAGGTCAAAAATATTTCCAACAAATAAACAAACATAGTCTAAACTAATTTCAAAATATAGATTTATTTATATTCAAGCCGGCATTTTTCAATGTATTAAAGATATTTTATTTCATTAAAAATTTTCTATCTCATCTGAATTCTTAATTACTGTTATTTCTTTTTAATAGCCATTCATATTATGAGTATATGCAATATTATAGTTATTACATCAAGTGCTCAATCAAGGATATATTATCCGACACCAAAAAGTCTTTCTTCACATCATCAACCTCTTAAAATTTAATCCCTTTAAAAGTCAGTATGAATCTAGAAACTCAATGCTGTTTTTATGACCAATTACATATTATTAGCCCAATAATCTTATATATGTATATGCCAAATTCAGGGTTAAAATATCAGTAATCCTAAATCTTTATATCGGTAATTACAGTTAAAAACTTCTGAAGGAGTACAGTATTAAGAACTTTATGTCATAAAAGTATTTGTCTTTTATTTTTTCCCCTCACCTTTATAAAGTATAGATATGTGTAGGAGGAAATCTAATAAAACTCATGTTTATAAAGAAACTTACTCTCATAAATCTCTGACGACCATTTTCAATTTCTTCAATGATTTGGCGAATTTTTTCAGACAAAGGATTATTAAGCTCTGGTAGAGAAGTCTAAAAAAGAAAGAGCATGATATTTGTATAACTTAGTAATTTTAAAATCAAAATTATTTATTTAAAATATAAAAAATTTAATTGTTAGAAGAGCGCCTTTACAAAGATTATACTTTTGGGAAAATCACTCGTAAATTTGAGATTTTAAACTTGCAATGTGCAACATGAATATATTTAAAATGGATGACATTCATTTTAATACAATATTAATTTCAATTTTTAATATTAGAAATTTATAAAAATAAAAACATTTTCATGTACAAAAACATTAAAAGTTATTTTCTATTAAATATAAATGCATAAAGTGAAAACATAAAGATTTTTCATTCAAATTATTAAAATGATTTTCATTAATTTATTGTTAACTTATTCATTATTAGGGAGTACTTTTGATTTAGACATTAAATAAAATTTATACTACTTTTATTAAGGCAATTTCACATTAAGCATATATTGACATTTCTTTACACTTCAGTTTTAATTTTTAATAGTGTTTTCTTTTTTTTACATTCCTTCTTTAAATTACAGAAAGAGAAAATGATTTTAAAAACTAACCTTTTCCTTAAAGATTAAATTTCAAAATATTTTAGAAAATTTTCATTAATATTTGAACAAAATAAAGTTATTCAAACATTTACAAAGACTTGGTAAATCTTACCTTCTGTTTGTCGACTTGATTAGTACTCTGAACACCAAGGACATTTTGCAACCATTCTGGATTAATTGCTTGACCAATCCATAAAAACATATAGATGCCATTTTCTAGAAGGGTAGACAAAATACTCTTTAATAATATAATGAAAAAAGGAACTGCTAATGTCAAGAGGATCAATATACATTAACATTTTCACTCTATCAAATAATGAAAGGGTATAGACAATTTCAGAATAGTTTTAACATGCTGGCTGCCAAGTGAATCACATGTGATTCAAGCCTAGAGTTATTCTTTGCTAGAGTTAAAATACAGCAAAAAAGTAGCTGAGTAGGGAATTTATTTAATTTGGAAGACAGTCTGAAATCTAGATTGAGTTATAGATGTGAATATGTCAAATTGTTTTCAGGCAATAAAAATACATTTCTTCCCAAAAAGAGGAGAATCTTAAAAATTTTTTGAAGTAATCTTCACATAACTTTAAGGACATCAGTTCACAGACATAATTCTCACTAATATATCACTATTAAATATGCTACTTGAAAATACTTTTGGCTAATTTAAATTAAATAATAGAAGGAAAAATTAAGAACCCTTCTTAATTTATAATACATGTTTTAAAAAAATACATAAAGAAGTGTAAATAATTTAAGAACAGGAAGTTCTTTATTAAATTGCTAAAGAAAAAAATATAACCCATTCTTTTCCCACATAAAAATTTAAGGGCTTATTCAAGGTTACTCTCACTATTTATAGGGTAATTTTTAATACAATAATAGCTGAACATTTTGAGTTTGTTTTTATAAATGATTAGATAAAATAAAAATAAAAAACATAAACTGACATTTCAAAAATTCCTTGATAAAAACAATTTTCAAAAGAACAAACATTATTCATGTTTAATCCGAACTGTACTTTTCACAATATGAGCACAAAAATTAAGTTTTTTTTTTTCCAAAAGTCAGATACCCCCCTTCAATATTTTAATACAACAGAAAACATCATTACAAGGAGGGAGATGGTAATGTTGTTTCAACATTTTGAGCATTAGAATCAAACACTTTTGAATACTGGTCCCCCCCCCTCTAGGGCTAAACAGCAAAAACTGCTTGATAAACATTTTGAATAGATTTATCTGTTAATTTTTTAGAACTTTTAATTTCATTTCTTCAACTGATATTTGGATGTATTTGTTCTTATTTTTATTTTATTTATATCACAAAAGAGAATTTCTAATTTTATACTGAATTATTTTGCTTTTGACATTTTTTTTATTTTTTAGGTATGACAAATATTTTTGTCTTGCCCTTACTATGGACAATAACAATCCATTTGCGATTTCAAAAAATTTAATTTTTTTAAAATAATTATATTTTAACCATTAAAACTATAACCGTATAAACCATTCTTTTAGATTTTAATTACAATTTTTAATTTCCTATATCAGCTTCCTAATAAGAAAATATTAAAAATGCATTATTTTCTACATTTAGATAATTTTTTTTTTCTAATTAAATGTAAATTATATTTTCCTTTATATGTGAAAACTATTAACATTAACTGTATCTCATGGATCATATTTCAGAAATTTTGAAGAATTTGGTTTTGTTACTTCATTTAGAAAATAACTACACTTAATTACTATATAATCATTTTCTTTTTTTTCAATTTGTTATATCAATTTTTTTTTTATAATAATCGCACTCTTTTCTTGTGAAGAAATATTTTTATAACCTTCTTTATAAGCAAGGGGATCTTTAATAAAAAGCTTCCACTCAGTTGCCCTATTTCACATATTAAATACATTAATTAATGTATGCAAAACACTATACTGCCTATATTCATCAATTTGATATGGAACTTATCTCCGGTTTGTTCTTAGATGATGTTGAATAACTTCCAGTTAACTATAAGTCCATCCATAAAAATTCTAATCACCTTCCTCAGTCTCAGTTCCACATTTTAGTCACATCATTAAATGTTTAAGTATCATTTTTCTGAAGTTAAATGTCTCACAAAAATTGAGGTTAAATACCTTGTTTAAATTTTTCGGGCATTTAAGTTTTAGCCTATCTTGTATATCCATCTCTTTGCTTTGTAGAGACTTACTCAATGGTTCATTAATTGTTATAATTTTCAGCATTGTGTAACAAATTATATGATAAAGAACTAAAATGTGGAGAAATTTTAAAACAAATGAAATATGTACACAGCATTGTAGGATCACAACTTTACTGTTCAATTTCATGGTAAAACACACACCCTCCTATATATTATGAGACTAATTTTTTTATGTATCCAACATTCTTTGTAAACTTTATGGAGATCACCTTTCAGTGCAGAGTTTCCAGTTTGGAATTGTGGATAAGACTATTTTCAAATCTCTTCATTTTGATGCAGAGAGTTATAATGAAAGGAAAATTATGGTCTTAGAACTAAAAAGACTAAGGCCTTGACACAAAAACTATGGCCTTTTTAAGGGCTATTAAAATAATTTTTTTAAGACCTAGGAAAAACCAAAATTAATATTTTCAAATAACTATGGTTAATTTGAAATTAACACTAAATATTAAAAATTTAATCCTCACAAAAGAAAATATTAAATTTTCGTCTCACTAAAATTTGCTTTTTAGGTTATTATGAAAAACTAAAAGCACTAGAGAATGTAATAAAAATAATTTGTTTAAAGAGTTCTTCATTTAGAAAAAAATGGCACAAAAATAATAAAAGAAATAAAAAATAGCTGCATAATACAAACTAATATTATAATCTGAATATAATTCACCTAAAAGATAGGCTCCATTGTCACTTAATTTTTCTATCGAGCATCGTATTGGATTTGGGATTCCAACAAAATCAGGTTCAACATCGTGCTAAAGATGAATATATACATATATTTAGTCGAAATTCCATATACATATATGTCAGTAAAACAGTATAATGAGGAAAAATGCTTACCAATGGGAAAAGAGTGGGATAAAAATATGTGGCAGTGCTTTGTACATCCATACTGTTGACAACGAGCATTGCAAAACTGCGATCATCTAGTGATATATCAGGACCTTAAAGAAGAAAAAATTACTACAACTAACAAAAACAACTCTACAAAATCTAATTTAACAACTCTACAAAATCAATATGCAAGTTTTCACAATAACAAAGAATTGTTTAAATATATTGTTAATAAAGAGATATCTTCCCACAAAATACTAAACTAACAACATTATATATATTTATAAAACCTGATTATTATGTATAAATATTTTTAGTCAATTTTAGTGGCTATGTAAACACTATTATTTGGAGTTCATTATGTAAACATCTTATTTTCCATCATAATTTTAGCCATAAATTCATATATACATTGGAAATAATGAAATTAAAAATTTTTAAAAGAAAAGAAAAGAAAAAAAAAAACAAAACTGAATGTGCAATAACTATTACCTCCAGATATAGCATCACTTTTCAACAAACAATTAACATAGAGAGGCAAAAGCTTTAATGTCTCTGGTAGTATCAGTTGTCCAGATCCAGTGCTTGTAGAGCAATTCTTTCGATAACATGCCAAAATCTTTACACTTCGACTAATTAGATTGTTTTTGATTTGTTGAGGGCTGTGATCTAAAAGCTGCTTCAAAGCTATCAATAAACAGAAAGAAATTATGATTGTGTAAAAATTTTCCAACTCATATTACACCATAAAGATTCATTCATGGTTTTGACTTACGGTCTTTACTACAGAATATAATTTCAAAGAATACAAGATTATTACCCTGTTTTGCCAAAAAGTTCACAGTTGTGTCCATTTCACAAGACTTGTATATGTCAGGCATACCAACAGAAGTAGGAAAGGCAACATTGTGAACTCTTATAAGTCTGTCTCCTGTGCGTGTGGTATACAATAATGCAGCCTGGACAAAAACAGTCTCACCTTCAGGTAATTTATCATCATAGGCAAATTCAACAGTAATAGCTTTAAAACAATCTATTGCACTTAGTTCAATATCCGTGGCATTGGACATGTAGAAGTTTCCATAGTAAAACACAGGACTAATACCTAATAATACATAAGTTTGAAAAATTAATGTACATAATAAATAAAGAAATAGTATTAGCTCATAATTTAAGAATTGAAATGTTGAACCAATGTATTTTCTAAGGAAAAAAAAAAAAAGAGTAAAGTGAGTCATAAAATATATGAAAGTAATAAAAAAAGTAGAATAATAATTTACCGGCACTAGTCCGTACTCGCAGAACAGCATCAAATGCAGCAGGTGTTGTGATGTTCCTTTCTAGGTCTTGAAGAAATCTATCTCCATCAACATGGGACTAAAATAAACAAAAGAGCATGGTCTTAAAAACTATTTCAAATATGACTTGCTTATTAATACATTATGCAACAAACTTGTTTTACTTTTCTTTCTGTTGAAACTATACTATCCTAGACATTTATATAAAGTTACCGTTTATATATACCGTTATACCATTTATATAAAATATACCATTTATATAATATAAGACCGTATGTATTTATCTACATTATTTTGTGATCCCCAGATTAAAATTTATTAACCTGTTAACTGAGTAATTAACTCATATTCAATTTGTTTTACAATGAAGTATTTCATCATATTTAGTTAACAGGTTAATAAAATATGTCAGACTACAAAGTTCAGTGTCAGTTACCAGTGAATGACAGAGCATTTTACATGCTAATTTCCAAACTTTATGATACAATAAGTTTCAAAATCTAATATTATTACAGGATAATAGTTAATTTTATTTTAGTGTAGAAATATAAATGAAAAAGCTTTAAAAAATGTTTCTGAACCATAAAAGTTTTTGAAAGGAAATGGAATTATTAAAAATAAAATTATAACAGAAATATGAATAAAACAAACACAACTTATGGACAATAATATTAGAATATAATTGTTTTGAACGTCAAATTTACATGCTTTCATAAAAAAAAAAACAACTTAAAATTCCACTATTTTCTAAAAAAATTTATTCAAATAAAGTCATGCTATTTATCACCTATGATTTTAACTATGCATATCTACAATTTAAAATTCAAAAGTTTGTCCTGAATATTTTCTTAATTCTTTCGAGGTTATACAATTTTAAAAAAGTTAATGTATATATCTTATCAATTTAGTAATGGGAATCTATTTTTGGTAGGAATATCATGGAGATTAAGGATTTTCATTCTGTTCTGGAATCTTGAGAGTTGTATTAGTCATCCACTTTTATGGTTTCATACAATTATTAACATCCTCTCAAAAAAGGGGAAAAATATATCTATACCAGAAAAGCTTTAATAGCCATGCTTGTACTATGAGCTCAGAAAAGAAATTAATGTAGATTATTTGATAATATATTCTGTTTGCAAATAAGGCAAATTATGATTCTATCTACTCAGATATAGAATGTACAACTATACTAACTGCAGAAGATTCAGTTTAAACAGGAGAATTAATTTCAACAAATAAGATTAGAGGCTTGAATCTCAGAATGAGTATTTCTATGCCAAGAAAATCTGATCTGAATATTCAATTAATAAGAAATATTTGGATTTAGACTGCAAACAAGTAATTTTCCCAATATTACAAATTTGAAAAATCTTAAGTTACAAATGCAGAATTAAAAAGAAAAAGAAAGAAGTTTTGCTCTGGCTATTATAATTTATTACATAAGTACTCTACATGAAAAATATACATATTAAGACTAAAGAAAAATCTTTAAATCTTTTATAAACTTAATTCAAATTAAAACACGAATGTATTAAAAAAATATTTACCTGGAAATATGTGTACTTATAAATTTGGCCACCAGTATGCCTGCACAAAGGACTCATACTAGCTATATCTACATAAGCATTAGGGAAAAGGAAAAGATCTACAGCACATCCAGCAGCAACACAATCCTGAGCCAGCTTACTATAGAAATCAGTTTGTGGAGACAAGGCAATCTAATAAACAAGAAATTGGGTTTATTCAAATTCAAATGAGTAAAATCTTTTTTAATTGATTTAAATGTACATTAAGACATGAAAAATAACAGAATATTCAAAAACTGATTGTCATGAATCATAAAGGCAGTGGCATAACAATTAAGGGTTAAAGGAGGTATAAATATTAATCTTTGATTCCACCATGGAAATGAAATATAGTGTGTTCTAATTCGCATCAATTATTTAAATATGAAAAATGGACAAAAAAAAAAAATTCATACCCAAGGCCACATTTGTACGATATATGATTCGGAATGAAAAACTCTTGGGAAGTGACTTGCATTCGATATATTACATTAATTCAATTCATTAATCAGTTAATTAACTGTAAATAAGATTATCCATGAAGATTTAAAATCACTATACTAAACTATTACTTTAGATACTGCAGAAATATTTTGACTAGATACTTTCAGTTAGCAACACATAATTTTTATTTTTCTTCAAAATTAAATTCTTAAAGTTTGGAAACAATTGATATTTCTATACTAAAATTTTTTTTAAACATAATGTTTATACAAAGAAATTAAATAAAACCCTTAAATCTATTTTTTAAATATTTTCACTTGTTTATATTTATTATTTTAAGTCAAGAACACTTATTTCTATTTATTTGACATCTCTTAAAACTATGTGTATATTTTCATGTCTTTTTGGCATGCAATCAAATCTTTGATTTCATGCTAAAAAACATATCTTTATTAACTTCACTTATTTTTTAAAGGTGAAAATTGTTAGATAAAAATAAATGACAATTTAGTTTGTTAAATTTGGATCAATTTCTGAACTCTTTCAGAACTTTTTATCTTTTTTTTTTGATAATTCCTTTGCTTTTTCTGAAGAATATTATGAGCAATACTTGTTTCTAAAATAACTATATTAAATAGAACAATTATAATTTTGATAACTCTAACTTTTTAATTACTTTGATTAACTAAATTTAAGTTTTTGAAAGTGAATTTAAAAACACTTTTTGAAATCTATTCAAAACTTTGTAAATTCGAGACAATTTTATCCATAAGAAAATACTAAAAATAAGAATATTCTGCTTTCAAAGTAAATTTAGAAATAGCAAATATAAATATTAAGAAAGAAAAAGATGAACTTGTTAAAATTAACCTACAGAAGATAAATTTCTTGTTCAATCTTAATGAAACATGTTAATTATATGTTGCTTTCTATAACAATTATAAGCAGCTAAATAAAAAAAGGTTATTTTATATATAAAAAATCAGTCATTTAATAACTGTAGGTTTCTGCAAAATTCTAATTTATAAAATCCATAATATTACCTTTTCTTTTTGAGGAGGCACCAGACAATATCCCCAATATTGGTTTAATATTAATCTACCACCATATTAGCAAATCTCAAACTATAAGCTCACTCCCCCCCAATTCGAATTATAATTATCTATCTATATATAAAAGTAGTTTTGATTAACAGTTAAAAGTAGAATCTTGAGCATTTAAGCATATTGTAAAAAGATTATAAATGCAAAGTAAGGTATTTTACAATTCAGAATCTAAAAATAATTAAGATGCATAAAACAGAAAACAATTCTATTTCATTATAATCAACAGAAAAGGTAGTAAATTATGGTTAATAAATTGTACTTCTAATCAAATCAATATGTAATTTCCTTAAAATGGCAGATAAATATTTTATAATTATTATCATGTATGTATATGAATAATTATAAAAAGGTTGCTCTTAATCTGCCATTTTTGCAAACAAAGAAATCAGAACACATGATTTCATGGAAAAAACTAGACTATAAAACATTCACTTTCCACAATTTAAATTCTTTCAAAATGCATCATAAAAAAATTATAGAAAAAATAAATTTTATAACATTATTTGTCTTTAAACATTTCCAATTCTAAATGAGATTTAAACAAAGAGTATTATAAAATGACATAATGTGAAAAGTTGATACCTTTTGTTTGTCTGTCCCTAGCAACTTTTGACCTTCTCTATGCGGTAACTTTCCAGGAGCATCAGCATTGGGAATTGTAGCATGGAATATTAAAAGCTTTCCAGAGCAATTTGCATTCTTGAAGAAAATTAAAATACTTATGTGCTTTACTTTTCACGAAATAATACATAGAATTAAAAAAAAAGAATAAAAAACTTAGTTAAGCGTATATTAGATACATTTTTTTTGTACATAAAATATAAATGCAATTTGGACTGAACAGACATAACTGATTGAAAATTCCATCTTTATTCTTTTTCTTCATGATTTAGGAGAGTTTAATTATTAAGATGCATTCCAGAAATTCTTTGTTTTAATAGAATTTTAGTAGAACCATTTTAATAGAAAGATAATTGGAAGGGAAGACAATATGGAAGATTTTGAGCCTTATGTAGTCTTAGAAGGGAACTCACTGATATGGCATTCGGCTACTGATCAGACATTGCTACGATTGTATTGATAAAGTCAATTCAGATTCAGTGTCAGTAAATAGACTATGCAATTCAGAAGTTAAAACAAAGTCCAAGTATAAAAGATTGCAAAGTAATTATTTCAAGAATCCAGATAAATTGCAATTATTACAATCATACAAGAACTACTGAAATTTCAATTCAGAGGGAAATTTACTTTTAAAAACTATTAATTGCAAATGATAGCCAACAGAATATTTAACAATATTAAAAATTAAGTAAACAACCTCTATAGCAAATTTTATGATGTAAAATTAAATATAAACCAAATTAATCATTAAGATAAGATGAAAACAGAGAAGCTTAATATCATGGATAATGCATACATTAAAAAAAAGTTCATAAAATGTGTAGAGATGAACTAAAAAGAAAATACATTAATAAGTTTTAAAAATAAGAAAATTGTAAATAAACATTACCTTTAAAGCTTCTAGTCCAACTTGTATAACAGGACCCAAGATTATTTCGGTAGCTGGTTCATTCATAAATATACGTGGGATATGATCCATTAAACTACAAAATAAGTAACAAACAATTAGTATACAGAAAGATCAAATATGAACAATCTCATAGTTTACGATGCAATTAATTTACAACAGAAATCATGTAAATGAGCGATTATTACAAAATTTTAAAAAGAATTTAATATTATTTAGCATCAATAATCTGTGGTCATTTTCAGAATATTGCATTCTGCTAAAATGTCAATGATTTGAGATCGAAATTTTAAAGGAAAGTCATAGTCAAAATTACACAATACAAAATATTTCCAATGTTATTGATATTATTCAAAAGATAGGAGTGGATATGGGCTGAATTTGAAAATATTAAATTCATTGGTTTCAACAAAAAAATGGAGCATAAAATGTAAAATAAATAATGATGCCAAAACTTTCAATACTGAACATGCTAAATATAGATGCACTGATGAATAATATCAAAAATCATAACTGCTTAAGTACACAAATGATAAAGGATAGTTCAGAACTAGTGCATAGAAGCAAGCTTTTTCACACAAATGCCATACAATTAAGAATAGAGAAAGAATTTTTTAAATAAGGAAGGGTAGGATGACAGATCTCAAAATATTTTATATTATTTGATTTCTTTTTAAAAAAATAGAGATGTTTTTGTACAGGTTACTTAATTGCCCAATGCACATCTATTCAAATATAAGTAAAAATCTTGGATCAAATATAGAGAGCATTGTTAATTTAAAAATATGATAAAAACATTCCATCCATTCAAATTCTTCAATCTTTTGCTTTAAATTGATTTAATGGACTTTATTATTTTGACCAATATCAATGAATTTGGATGCTACAATTTGCATCCAAACATCAACATCAACAAATTTCTGTAAGAAATATTCAACCTCCTCTAGCCTCGGAAAATTAAATATATTTATTCTTTGATAACATACATTCAAACTTTGCCATTATTTGATATGAAATGGTCATTTTCTGAGTAAAACTGTGGAATTCAAGTCAATGATGCTTTACCAAATTACAATTTTTAATTATACAAAGAGAAGCTTTGTTTTAATAAAAGCAGAATCCAAAGCCACTAATTATTATTAGTGTTATAATAAATACCATTTTAAAATGTTTTATTTTTCACAATTACTACAAAAACAACTAAATACATGCTTCTGAATTAAAATATTTATTACAATAGATAATATTAACAATTTAATTGATGAAATTCTATTCTAAGTATTACAGGGAAAAGGAAGCACTGACAGCCCTTCAATTGCGTATTTGAAGCACTAAGTTCAAATACACAATTGATTTCTTTTTATAGAATGTTTATTACTAATGAAAAATTGTGAACTGAAAACAGGCATTCAAAGAAAATGATCCTAAAGACAATAGGCTTAGGAATGTTTGTAATTTTAGAAGTCAGAAGTTTTATTGTGTAAAAACTAGAATATTTTCACCATTTCTGATAAGCTGATAAGAATGTACAATTGCAGTAACACATTTCAATCATGAAAATTTAATGTACATTTATAACTCTTTATATCATAATCATTTCGAGTCTATATGCACATTTTTTTTAAAAAAATTTACTTTATTATCAAACAAATATTTTATTACTAACATCTAAGTTATAGTAATGCATAATATTTTAATGCTACAAAAACTAAAAAAGCAAATTAAATAGCATACCTATCAACAAGACCTTCTGCTTCTTCTAGAGTAACTAGGAATCCTTCCAATAATGGGACAAAAGCATTATGAACATCAGACAACACCATTATGTGTGGTTGAGAGAGGTTTTTCTAAAAGAAATGCATTTTTTAAATAATCCATTAAAATAAAGAATTATAAGAAATGTTAAAAAAAAAAAGAGTGGATATGAAAAGATAATTCTACAGCGAAAATTCACAATTTATTATTAAAACATTAAAAAATTCCTTTATAATTAATATCCAAATATTTTTTTATTAAAACTAATATTCATAAAACTTTACTTAAAAATATACAAACATTAAAATATATTTACTGATTTAAGATAATATTTACTTAATTAAATAACCTGGCTCATACAAAGTTCTATCATCAAAAAGTGAACACAAAAGAAAAAACTTACATAAACACACACACAAGAAATTTAGTACAATAATATTTGCTAAACAAAACTAAAATTAATGCTAAATGATAAATAATAAATGTATATGCATTTTCACTGTGTTTGAAAATGATGAAAAGAAGTACCTTCATGTTATAGAAATGTAAAACATTGTTGTAAGTGACAAATCCCACTCTCAATTTTGAGGTGTCATATTTCTCATCCCTAAAAAACATTAAAAATATGTTAATGAAAAATAATTTCATATAAATAAATATACCTTTAACAAAAAAATTATAAACAGCAAGTAAAATTAAAGCTGACAACTTCAGAAAAAAATCCTCCATATAATAATAAAAGTTGAAGTTATTATATTCAATAATAATAATAATAATAATTATTATTATTATTATAAAAACAGTAAAACTATATAGAAGCATTGCTGAAAATTGAAATATTATTAAAGGTGTTATGTAATAAGAAACAGTAGTTTGTAAATAATAAAGAAAAATAACTGAATTCTAAATATATATTTACTTTTTCAAGGAACGCAATACATGTTTCATATTTTCACAGAGTAATGGAACCAAGCCATTACGAAATGTAGCACTGGAAACTTCAATCATAAAAATGTATGCTGGAGGATTTGGCATTTCATCATTCTAGAATATAAAACATAAATCAAACAACTGAGCATTTAGTTGTATCAAAATGCAACAAAATTTATTTTATTAAATTTTACTTGCATTTTAATTTTTGTATAGGCACAGACTTTTTAAAAATACTTTTATAAAATTAAGTTATATGAAATAAAAAAATGAAACAATTTTGCAGAAAAGTATTAAAAAAATCAAATTATTTTATTTTGTTCCCTTTAGAGAATTGAATCATTACATTGCATAATCATATCATATATGTAAAAATAGTAATTGTTCATATTTACCACATATACTTGATGATATTTTTTTAAATTTCACTCCTGATTAACAAATTCATGCTCAGAAAAAAATACCAGCATACTTCAAATGCAATAAAGAACAGCTTAAATTAAGTGTAGAATAAATTACACTCCACAATAAATTACATTTTAAACTGTATTAAATGTATAATGAAGCATTCTCAAAGGAAAACAGTATAATTATGTTGTAATTTTTTGTCATACATGAACTGTTTCAACAAGTCTCTATCAAGAATCAAAGAGAGTAATGCAAAACATTTTGAGAATCGGTAGATTATGTAATGTTTTGATGCTTAGATAATTTATGTAAATTTAATACATTTACATTAAATGGCTTTCAAATTTTACATACAAAAGTAAAAATTGGTTATATAATAAGTTATCAGAATAAATACTAATTTTAAAACTATATCAATACAGTAATTTAAATAAAACTATATAAATAATTACCCTGCAATACTCTTTTGTAGCTATATATTCATAAGAACCAAGGCATAGCTCAGCTCGATGATATTTGTCATTTCTTTCTCCCATTCCATCCAAAAAGCAAAAATAATCTTGAGGTACTAAAATGAAATGATACAAAATTTTATACTTCAGAACAAGAAGATAACTACATATTAAATAATACACACCACTTTGAACAAAAGGGAGGGGAGGGGGGGGGGGAAGAAAGGAACATTTGAGCAAAAACAATTATTGAAATATCTTCACCTTAATTTTGTTATGCTCTGTTCAGTTCAAAACAATTTAAAACACCTAAAAAATCTTACTTTTTTAGAGAACAGTTATTAAAAATATATACAATAAAATTAAAAATTATTTAAAATAATTTATCTTACTTACATAAATTCTATTGACAGATGTTTAATATGAAAAGATCTATGGCACGTTAACTTAAAAAAAAAAAAACCACTATTTTTCTCCTCTTTGTTCAAGAGATAAGAAAGATTATGTTGCTATATATACCATTATTTAATCATTCAAGCCTTTATATATTTTTTGTTTCAATTGGTAATTGAATCATGAAGCAAAAAGTGTTTTAAGATATTAAAATATATAGTTTGATATCATCTTGTAAATTTTTTTAATAATTTCGAAGAAATATTAAATAATATTAAAAACTGTTAACAATTAAAACTTTAAAATTAACATTAAAACAAATGATAGTAACATATTACCTTCTGTAACCACTTTACAAAAAGCACATTGAAAACTACGTCCACCATCTATGAAAGTCATAAAGGGACAGATGTATGCTTTACATCTTTTGCACCTCAGAGGACCTTCTTGTCTGAAGTGGCATTTAGGAGGTTCATGCTGGCAGAGAAATAAATGTACTCTTTAAAATCAATTATCGGTTTTAGAAAGAAAGTTAAATGTCTAGAAAATGACTAACAAAATGAAATTATGCTTGCATTCTTACAATTGAGAGGTGTATAAAACATACATTATCATAAAAAATCATTCATTATAATTTATTTCAGATTCTAACAAATTAATCCAATTATTAGTTTAAGTTTCTTCTAAAATTCTTTCTATTCCTCCTTTAATCTAAAAAACATTTTAATAGAAAAAACCAGCTATTAATAAATAATAAATTTAAAAAAATCCATGTATACCTATAAATTAAATCCTAATGGATCATTAAAAAGGAAAATTACTTCAGTTGTTTTGATTTCTTAATATTAAAATGCTTGATAGTGATGTAATCTATCATAATATAAATGAAGTAACTATTCTGCTTTGAAATCATGTTTAAAATTGAAATTTCAGAGATTAAGAAATTATGCATTAATCTATGCTTTGACAAAGATCAAAAGAAATTCTAAAACCAAAGCAAGCTTTAAAAATGATGAAACTTTATAAATTGGAATTCAAATTGTCACTTAAAATCTATCATTATATCCTCAGTGAGAAGTTATCAAACATCTATTAAAACTTTTACATACTTTATATTAAATTTGACTCTTTTCTCTTAATGATTAAGTCAGTAATTTAAGACATACTAATTCTTTTCAAGTTTTCTTTTAACTTACATTTACTTCTTTATTGAAATTTTTATTTTCATTTGGCATATTTTCATACCACTTTATTTATGTAAACAGGTTATAAAAACAAAATTTTCATTTATAATTAGTTTGCTTTGTCTTTTGCCTATTATTGGAGCAAAATCTACATGAATTTTATGTATATTATTAAGCTATGATTGACCATTTGCAATAGTATTGAATTCTTTCTTTGCTATTAAATACTGTGATCTATTCGTCTGAATGACAATTTAATTTAATAGCTTAATATCTTCAATATACATGTAGTTATAGATAAACCAACCCCTTATTCTTGTATCCGAAATTTATTACACATAAATGAAATTATTCGTTTTGCGAAATAAAAAGATTCTAGAACTTGGGAGTAACACATAAAATACTATGCTAGTTATCAATTCCAGATAGTTTATTTTTGCATAACTTTCAAGAAAATCTAGATCCTCTCACCAAAAAGAATTTATTAGCAAAGATATATAATAAACTGAAAACAAAAATAATATACAAGATTTACCTCTCCTTCACGAAGACTAGCTAAAGGACTAATAGTGATTGCAAAAGGAAGAGCAGTTTGTTTCAAAACATCTGGATTGTTGGGAAGACAATATAACGATGACCTAATAAAACGTGGACTACAAATACCTGGAATGAAATAATTTCAAAATTAAATTCCTGCTACTTTATTATTTTTAAAAAATAATTATCAGTAATGACCCATTTCATGATAAATTAAAAGGTCATTAAAATATTACAACAAAAGGTAGTATCCAAACACAAGACATTTCAAAATATACATATCAAATCCAAAGAAAATTTAAATCTTGAAATTGATCAAGAATAAGAATATTTATTAAGAAATACTTCTTAATTTAAAAAATCTTATGCTTAAAAAATTTAAAATCTTAAGTTGCATATCACCTCTGTCTTGTACAATAAAATCAGTTGTAACTAGTGGGGGCAGTTGTCCTTTAACATCTGTTGTAAAATAACCACTTCTAAGTTTCTTATCTTCATCGCGGAATTGTACCTATATGAAAACCACAGCAATAAAAACAATATAGTTCTGTATATGCAATCAGAAAAAACAATCTTTAATTCATACATCAAGTATAGTTATTCAAAATTAATTTAGATACATTGGAACGAGAAATACATACAGTGCTTGGCATTTGGTCTAGATCAAGTTTTCTGGGTTGTTGAGTTTGAGGTCCTGGAGGTGATGATCCATAAGGATAGCTACCAGGACTTTGAGGACCTGAACCTTGATACTGAGCTGATGGCCACGGTTGACTTCCAGGAGGTCCTTGATTAGGAGGCATATTAGAAAATGGAGGAGAACCTGGTGGTAAAGAGCCAGGTATAGAGCCCATAGGAGGAGGAAAACTGCCAGGAGGAGGCTGTTGAAAGCCAGGTTGTGGAGGTTGGCTTAGAGCAGAGTTAGAACTAGAAAATTGTTGGGGAGGATATGGTGAATTAGGGGGTGCAGTCTGTAGATTTTGTGGAGGATGCTGATAAGGCATTTGACCTGGAAGGGGAATAGATGGAGGTTGTTGAGCATTGTAATTTGGCTGTGGAGGACCAAGATGAGGCGACTGAAGATTTTGTGGAGGTTTATTATCTTCGTGACCATTAGTAATGCCATTGCTATACACAGAATTACTAGGAGGATGCAGAGGGCTTGAAATTTGATTCTGGCTAATCTTTTGCCCTGGTTGTGGGGTTGTAGGTGGTAAATTTGAATGACCTGGAAGATACTGGTTATTATTTATTGGAGAAGTGGGCATTCCTGGTGGATTATTGTTTACGTATGGATATGTGGCTCGTGGTTGAGTACTATAAGTTACAGTTGTTGGCATGGTTGGTCTGTGTTGAGGTGATGGAGTTCCTGGTATCATCTGGGGATTACTGGGTGGTGGCCTATTCATTGAAGCATGTGGAAGAGGTGGGCCCAGTTTCATATCTTGCATCTGGTAAGCAAGCTAAAATTTTTAAAAAACATTACATATTGAAAATAATGAAACTTTTGGGCATAAATCATATGAAAACAAACTGAATACAGATTTTTAAGAAACTACCAGGAAAAAAAAAGTCATACAATTAAAATATCTATTATTCATTTGACATGTTCGTAAAAACAAATTGAAATAAAGATTTTTAAAAACTAGCAAAATTGTTTTAATATTTCTATTAATTTGATATGTTTTTTTCACAAAACTTTACTTCATAGCATTTCTAATTGAAAAACTTGTTTTAAAATTTTCAATGAAAAATAAATTACAATTTCAAGAAATATAACACATAAAATCATTTGCCTTTCAGAAATCATAATATATTTGCCTTTTCTGCTAATAAAAGTGAATTGATAATAAAAAACTGAAAATTTTCATGCCTTTATAAATTACTACTTCTTTAATCACTTCAAGATTACAATCTTTTAGTATTAAATAGAGAATAAGAGGGGAAAATATATAGAATTTGAATTTCATAGCAAATTATGCCACTTATTTATTATTTTCAAACAACTGCAATTAATACTTTACCTTGTTTGCATTTTGCGAATCGTACATTTGAGTACCACCAGGTGGTACATGGGAAGAAGGTGGTGGAATCATGATTATTTCAAATATCTTGCACAAAGATTACAAGCAAGGTATTTACATCATTTTCAATCTGTAACAGAATGGGGGAAAAACATAAGAAAGTAAATACACAGATAAAGTACTAACTTAAAACCTCCAAATATTATATATTATATATATATATATATATATTGAGATTTAATAAGTATTTATATAAAATGGTAGTTTATTAATTTTTAAGTACCTAAATATTAACTGCAAATCATTAGTAATTTTACCATTAAACACGCCTTTAGTGAAAATTGTTAAAGAACATGTTTGCATGCAATCTTTGGTAATTAAATGGCAGAAAGTAAGTAATACTTGTTTTTACATAACTGAAAAATGAATCCAGAGCAATTATCAGTTTAACAGGAATAAGATTTGTTTTATAAATAATATATAATAGCTTATCATTTCTGGCCAGTAATTTGATAACCAAACTAAGGTGAGTTAAAGTTTTCTTCCTGAAGCAAAGAAATATGAGGATAACACTAAACTAACTAAATAAAAGAAATTTCAAACTTTTTTTGGGTTATACTTTTTGGCTGTTGCAAATTAACACATAATATATTTTGAGGAAACCCACTAAAGACAAAATGTCTTAATATCAAACAACATATCAACATCAATATCAAACAGCATTATCAGAGTTGTAGAAAAGATATATTATGGTGTAATAAGAATTCATTTCTAATTTAAAATATTATGTTTGCATTTTAGAACTGTATAATCAAAGCAATGAATAAAAACTCTCAAGAATATGGTATGCAAAATCCTGAAATAGACTGTTATTCACTTATTTTTATTTCTACCATTACATATATTTTAAAAATTATTTTATTAATTCCATCATAGGTAAATTTATTTTCACACACATTAAATTTTTTTTATAACAAGTAATGTGAAGAAATGTTTGTAATCATGTTACTCTTACAACTGAAAATACATGCATAAAAATGACAACAAATATTCCTATATGTTAAAATTATACATAAAATGGTGAAATTATAAAATATCTGTTTTATCCTATATTATATTTGATAGCACTGAAAAATAAAAAGTAAGATACATTAGGTCACTATACACTACATATAAATGCTTAAATATATAAAATTAGAACAAAATTTTCTAATTCATTTACATAGTAAATTTATTATCAAAGTACATAAAATTTACTGACCAGGTAGGATGAATTACCAATAAACAAATTATCATAACGGTACGGTGCAATTATTCTTATCTCAGCGTACTGAAAAAAATTACATAAAACTGGCCTACTTTTTTTTTTAATAATTTTTTTTAATGACTGTAATATTTTACGAAAGTTCACTTTATGCAAAGACGGCATATTTAAGCTGCTGAATAATAATGACAAAAATCTAAGAAATGACAACAACGTATCAATTAATTCTTTTCTTTGGTAAGTATGAGTATATTAATTCGAAATCGAAAATCAGCAAATAAATAAATGTTTTAATTAATCGATATGCAGCGATTTTAAATATTTTTCATTGTAATAGCACAATCTACTTAAAAGTGCTGATATAAAAAATGATATAAAAAATAATAAACAAATTTAAAAATAAAATGCCGACAAAATGAAAATTTTTACAGCTGATATAGCTACTAGTCAGAAGATAAACATATGTAAACAATCCAAATTAATTTTCTAACTACATTTCGCACTGGGAAACGATCGAAGAACATACATCTATAAATTATTCTTTAGGATTTTAAGATATATATGTTAACACTCACTGCACAATAATGAATCCAGTAAACAAGAACTACAATCTTATTTATCGTTGACAGACGAATTTCGACTTCAACGTGGATTGATAACAACACGTCAAGGAAGTCTACGTTGCCAATTTTGAAATAAATAAAAAGAATAATGCTTCCCTTCCTATGAAAAAAATTATATAATCTTAAAAAAAAAAAGACCTCCATGATTTAATAATTATTGCAATAAAACAGATAAAAATATGAAACTTACTAATATTTTCATTTTGTTAAAGATCAATTTTCAAAATAAAATGAAGTAGAATAAATTATGCATTTATCAAATATGAGTATCTTGTTAGATATAAAAAGGGATATTCCATAATCAGATTATTTGAATAAGTCTTTTGCTTGATATTTAAAAGTTAAAATATTTAGTTTCCATCCGTTGTTTTAAGTCGTTCTAGTAATGATTCTGCGATGATCCAAACAATGCAATTTCTATCAACACATTACACAAGAGCTCAACATTACAGAATATTGAATTGCTTTTTGGAGGGCATCTGGAAATGTTTAAGAAGATAACTATGAATAATAACTACGTGACTATGAATTGACAACATTGTAACATTTAGATACAAACTCGAAATTGCGACTTCTAAAAAACTAATGAAGCAACTATATTCGATAAAATCCTCACGATATTGTAAGACATTCTGAATATCAATGTGGATGCATACATTTCCCCGAGCTAATTGGTAAGATTTAATTTGTTTTAATAATTTATGTTATTTAAAACAGAATTATGTTGTTTTCTGAAGGATGGTTTGAGTTAGCAAAATCGTCATCCTAACTTGTTTTAAAACCTGAAAGCTAGAAGTTAATAGCTAGAAAACGACATTAACCTGTCCATGCCCCATACTGCACAATACATTTTCTAAATAAAGCGCGTAAAATATACAAATTAAATATTTTTTTCGTGACTTTCGGCCCTGTTTTGTAATATGGTGTAATAGTATACAGTATTATATATTACATTGTATTGAAAAATGTTTTGCAATTATAAAAATCCAACCATCAATATTAATTATCTTTCAAGAACTGTTCACAAAACAAATCCTGTATCATACCTTTAAAATTTTTCATTTATGTCTATATATAATCTTAGCTTCAGGTTTGAACTTGAGGTGTGTTGTGTTTTAGATCGATATCTTATTCGTTGGATTAACAAGACTTCGGAAATCAAGGGCAAGTTGTAACATTCTAATTAGGATGTAGTGTGTAATTAATAAATCAAAGACTGAATATTTTTTCTAATAAAATTAAACCCCTATAACTTATGATTAGTAATAAGAGCGAGGTTTTCGATGGTAATCAAGATTTACTTTTAATTGCTTTTGAAAATAAGAGATATTTTCGAAACCCTTTATTGTTTTTTTAAATTTAATTTATATGCAAAAAATCCTTCATTAATTAAAAGAAGCAATAGACCTCTTGAAAAAGGGATTGACTCATCTTATATCTTTACCTAAATAGAAAATTTTGAGTTTAATAATTTATGTATTAAATAACAGTATAAACGGAATGATGCAAGACATTTAATTTTTTAAAATTCTGATTTCAATGTTAAGTGACTCTTTTAATATTTATTTTTAAAGCATTGAAAATTAAATATAGCTTTTAAAAAGCGAAACATTCCTTAGTTG